>APFE030384121.1:358659-373781 GCA_000404065.3 Pinus taeda
ATATAAAGCCACAAAAATAACAATAGAGAGATTCTATGGGGCACAGTAATAACAATATGGGGGCAATAGGGGCACAACAATATTAATAAGGGTACAACTACAATAGTAATGGGGTAAACTAGTATTATAGGGACCCAATAGAGACAATAGAAATGCGTGAGTAATCTCATGGCTTATGATTTTGAGAATGAATATGTGAAGGGTAAACACAATGTGGTAGTCGATGCCCTCTCTAGGAGACCAGCATCACTGTCTTTGATGGATGTCACGCAGGGTTGGAAGGCTCAAATATTGGTCAAGTACCCTAAGGATAGGCAAGCTTGCAATAGTTTTTATGGAACACATAGGGATGACAGATTCAGGGTGATGGATGACGTGATTTACTATAACGACTGAAATTATTTGGTACTAGGATCATAGATGAAGGAGAGGATCATGCAAGCAACCCATGATTCCCTCGTAGCAGGGAACCTAGGCTTCCTCAAGACATACCATGTTGTCAAGGAGAGATTCTCTTGGTAGGGGCTCAAGGGAGATGTGTTGAGGCACATGAGGGAATGCGTGGACTGCCAGAGGAACAAGTTGGAGCTAACCCACCCAACTGGTTTGCTATAGTTGCTTCCCATTCCAAAGATAAAGTGGGAGAGCGTATCCACAGAATTCATTACTGGGCTACAAACTGTGCAGGGACGAGACTTCATTTGTGTGGTTGTCGACAGACTAACCAAGCTCGCCAAATTCTTTGCTCTTTCATCTAGATCTTCAGCTTCCCAGGTGGTCGAGTTACTCTTTCGGGAAGTTTTTTGGTTTCATGGTCTCCCCAAGACCATTGTGAGTGACAGGGACATCAGATTTATGGGGGATTTTTGGCAGGAGTTGTTCCATCTAGTGGGGACAGAGCTTACACCCAGCACTAGCTGTCACCCCCAAATCGATAGTCAAACAAATATTTTGAACAAATGGCTGGAAGGGTACATACGCAACTATGTGGCTAGGTAGCAAAGAGTGTGGGTGAAGTGGTTACACCTTAGGGAGTTTTGTTACAACACACCTTATCACATGTCCATTGGTATGTCTCCTTTCTAAGAACTCTATGGGTTTAACGCACTTTCTTTTCTTACATGGTGTTTGGAGATAGCAGGGCCCTAGGGGAAATGATTGGGTTCAAAAGAGCCATGATATTCTCCAAGCTCTCAAGAACAACTTATAAATGGCCCTGAATCAACAATAGGTATATGCTGATAGGCCCAAAGTGGAGAGAAATTTTGAGGTGGGAGACATGGTCTACCTATGCTTGAAGCCCTATAAGAAATATTTTCTCGAGAAGAAGGGAGAAGACAAGATTAGACCTCAATTTTATGGGCCATATAAAGGTGGTCTGGAAGGTTGGAGAGGTGGCCTACGAGCTAGAGTTACCTATGTAGAGTCAAATTCACAATGTGTTCCACATCTCATGCCTGAAGAAGGCATCGAGACAACATGTTACAACAAAAACTGAGTTGCGTCCTTTGGATGATGTGGGGCACTTAGTTTTGACACCTGAGACCATATTGGAGACCAAGGAGAGGAGATTGAGAAACAGGGTGATCAGGGAATACCTGATCAAATGGAAGGATTTATCAGAAGAGGATGCCACATGGGAGACTGATCAAATCTTACAACATCTATTTTGCAGTTTCTTGGGGACAAGAAACATCCAGGAGGGGAGGACTATAATGTCCCTTCCTAATTGTTCTCCCAAGGAGAGGAAAAGCAATTTTGGCAATTTTGTTATTTTTGGCTTAACGGATTTTTGATGGAAGGACTTAGGAGAAATTAGGGTCGATATGCCTTTAGTGGATTGTGGGGTCCACTCACCCACCAAAAATACGCACCCCTTGGAGGCAGCTCGATTTTCCTAAGTTGGGGGTTGAAATATTTGATGGGACTCACATGGGGCTCAAGAGAGCAAGCATAAATAGAAGGAGAGGAGTAGCATTTGGGGCCTTTTGTCAAATTGAAAATTCATTGTTGCTTTGGATATTCATCTAAGCTACAATTTGTTGTTTAGCACCAGAGCTTCCAAAGGAGTGAAGCTCATCCCTTTCCTTCGGTGGACCTTGAGTGACACCCTAGGAGGGCTTTCTTTTGCAGTCCGAGACCCCTTTCATAGAATTGCATTGCCTTGGTTTAGTAAGGACGCAGTGGGAGCAATAGGGATGTAGTGGGAGAGACTGCTTGTTTGGGTGGAGCTGTAGAGTCAGGATTTGGAGGTGAAGTGTTGTTGGAGGCATTGTCATCAAGTTTTCATCAGAGGGGAGTGATATCATAGCATGAGGAGGAGCCAAGCACTCAGGACGAGTCTTTGGTTGAAGGGACTACAACATCATCACCCAGGAACACACATTCATTAGAGTGGGTTGTGTGGAGGGAGTCTTAGCCGGAGGATTAAGGAGCTCAGTTGTGAGGAAATTATTGGGTTCTGATTTGGGAGAATTCTTGGAATTTTGGGAGCATAAGACAACAATTATAGCTACAAGTGAAGAATTCCAGTGTTGGAGGAGGGCCAAGCTCTAGGAGGTCGAAATTGGTGGGTCAAAACTAGGGAAAACCCTTTTTGGGGTTTTTTTGAGTTTTTGGCAAGGAGTACATTCCTAAATTTGTAGAAATTTCTGAGTTGTTTTGAGAGGGGGAAAGAGAGTTCGAAGTGAACCAGTAGTGCATATTTGGAGGGACAACACAACTTCCTGAAGAGTTACAATTCTACAGCAGCTGAGCACTTTTGTGTTGATCACTTGAGGCTTCTAGCTTGCCTTGTACAAGTCCAAGTGCACCTCATCCATATTCTATTGTACTCTAGCATATTTATCAATGAAAATGGATCAGTTGGGTGTTTGATGAGAAATTTTTGTCTATGTGTTAATTGCTGAGTACATTTTTTTTTAATTTATTACATGTATTTGTTATCACTGCAATATTTTCATTAGGAATATTACAGTTTCCATGAATTAGAGCATGTTAAGGGGAGTCTCTAGCTTCATTTAGTTAAAGGATTTGCACTCGAAATGGGCCTTGTATTCATACGACATGTGAGTTGTTAATAAGATAATACCTACAATGATCAAGGTTATGAAATTAAGGTATAGCTTAGAACTTTAAAATGCCATTGATACATAACTTTCTTGATTTTAAAGTTATTTGTAAACTACCATGAATATTCCACTGAACAATTCATCACAACATGTCTGGTAAAATTATGTTTAAAATCTAACATTCTACACTATTACAGATTTATTAGATTTCTCTATTTGTAGATTTACTATTAATAGTGCATGCATGTGAATTAAAATTATGCAGAAAATTAAAAACTCACATGCACATTTAACACAAGATATTCTCTGGGAAACCCTTTCAGGAGAAAAACTTAGTTGGAAGGTGGGGTCACTCCACTCTCTTTCTCTGAATGGAAATATTGTTGCAAGTACAAAGAAGTATGGCTTATGGCCTGTAGATGCTATAATGCACAAATCCTCTCTGTGTCCTCTATCTCTACCCCTCTTGGATATTTTTTCTTAGTTATGAAATGAGTACACTCGAAAGAAGGGAATCCCTTTCCCTCCTAGAGACCTGGTTATAATACAACCCAATAGCCTACTTGTGGTTATGTTTGACTACCTCAACTCTTAACCAGAGTTATTATATAGATTCTTCTAGAGTCTTGTACATCATAATCATGTGGCTAGCCCTTTTTCCATGAATAATGGGGCCTAATGTGGCATCCTCTCAAATTATGGTGGTGAAAATAAGAAATTCAAAATCTAAGTAGAATAACATTCGCATATTGACTCTGATTGATGCAATTCTTGTGTTGTTGGAAAGATATCTATGAGTAGAATAGGAAAAAAAAATTGTGGCGCTAAAGCAACATAGTTTTTGTTATCAAACCAGTTCACAAAAAGATAGAAAAGATAGATCAACGCCTTAGAATTCAGCCTCTTCGAGGGGGCAACCTCCTTTACATTACACAAATGAATGATTCCTTGATGATTCAAATGACAAAACCTCCTTTCTATATATAGGAGTCTAAGGAGTCACAATATAACCCAGCTGACCTAACAATAATAATATAAAGGCACAAAAATAACAATAGAGAGATTTTATGGGGCACAGTAATAACAATATGGGGACAATAGGGGCACAACAATATTAATAAGGGATACAACTACAATAGTAATGGGGAAATCACTAGTATTATAGGGACCTAACAGTTTTACCCCCAAAAATCATCGTTTGATGCCTCAAAACACTCTTGAAAGGTTTCGGAGCCTATTTTGCCAAACTAGGTCCCCACTAGTACACATAGTCCTATAATTTGATTCCTCCACTTTTTCCATTCTAAAAGCATAAATATGGATAACAAACAATATAATGACACAATTTGGATCATAAATCTATTGTTTGGTTTGCTATGAAATTTGGCTTTAAATGCCATTGATACATATCTCCCCTATTTTTAAATTGTTGGTCTCATTTGCTAGAGAATTTGGATTAGAATAGTATTGATACTTATCTCCCATACTTATGGTCTCATTTGCTATAGAATTTTCCTATTTTTTTATTTCCCACAAAACCTAGAAGAAGGAATGCTTTGAAAGTAATGAGTTTCATACTAAACTATTTCTAAAATAAATGGAATTTTGCAATAGTTTAAAGAATTTCTTTTGCTAGATAAATTGTCTTAAAATATGATTGCTACATATATCCCTACTTTTAAAGTTAATGTCTCATTTACAAAATAATTTTGATTAAAATACCATCGATACATGCCATCCCTACTTTCAAAATTATGGTCTCATTTTCTAGAGAATTCGCTTGTTTATTAATTTCTCACAAAACCTAGAAGAAGGAAAGCTTTTGAAAAATATGAGTTTTACAATGAACTTTTTCCAAAACAGATGCAAGTTTGCAATCTTTTAAAAATTTTATTAAGCCCATCAAACTTCTAATTATACTTAAGTCTCTTCCAACCATCACAACTCTTTCCAAGGTAGATACAAGTTTGTAATCCTTTGAAGTTGTTTTAGATTTTCCTCCAAAATCATAAGATTTATAATTTTCAAATAGTAAAAAACATAGATATATTAATGATAACAAACTGATAACTATTATTTAAATTAATATATTAATTATAAAAAATAATAATATTTAATTTATATGATTTGTTATTGTATTTTTATTTATAACAACAACAAATATTTTAACATGTTTTAAGAGTTTGTATTTTTTATTCATCATTAAAAGAATGATTTATTTGGAAAGATGTGAGGGAAATTCCAGAATAAATTATTTGAAAATGTGTGAGGAGGCTTCATAAATATTGTGTAATAAATTATCAAAAACTTTTATATTATTTCAAAGATTTTTAGGTTTAAAATTCATTGAAACTCCCCCAATCTTATTTCAAACATGAAACCAAAATATAAAGTATGTTATAAATTTCATTTCGTATTTTCAATTTCTTTCCCCAAGAAAAAAGCCGTAATTTTATTCCTTTGAATCAAAATTATATTTTGTTTATACATTTCAAAAGTGTATTCTTGAGGCTTCATAAAGCCTCACAAAAACTAGCAGAGACTGTACCAAAATATCTCTAATATGTACCTCAAAGCCATTAACATCACTTTAAACCAGAGTGAGATATAGATCTCATAACAAACCAAAAAAAGAAAAAGTCCATAATATAGTTCAAAAATAATAGACTATTCCTTAATTCCAACTAAAATAACAACATATATATATATAGATATATGTAGTCCAGTAAGCCAAAAATAAAGAAAAATGAAAAAAACAAAGAGCGCTTATGATATGTGTCTTTATCCTTCTGCTACAAGATCTTGAGCTGCCTCATCCATATATGTCTAGTGAAAGAACTTGTAGTGTTTTGATCCTATATGCTTTGTAAAGTACTAGGGACCCCTATCCATGTCCAAACCCTATTTAGAAAGGATATTTGTTGTGTGGTTCCTTTCCATGTATATATGAGCATAAGAAAAAGAAGTAAAATATATTTTCATCCTCATAATATCTTGTAGCACAATCAAAGGAATCAAATTTTGACATTGATGATGATTGTTGGCCTAATTAAAAACATGTAGAAAATCATCAAAAACTTGGATCCAGTCACATCTGTTACCGTTTGCAAATACTAGAGGGCTTTGAGGGCTAGAATCTTGTCTAAGTTGTTGGTACGCCTCCCAAAACCCATTTTTTCATGAAAGTTATTCACCTTTGTGAGGAAGAGGACCCATTTTTTCATGAAAGTTATTCACCTTTGTGAGAAAGAGGACAAATCTCTCACCCACCCACCCCCCCCCCCCCCCCCCCCCACTTCTCTGATTTTCCTCCTTTGAGGCTCCATAAAGAAAACCCCATGGAATCAATATGTCCAAATTCTTCACTCTAATTTGACATGGATGAGATTTGACTGAAGGAAAAGGGAACTAAGAGAGAATTGCAATTCCCTCAGCTACTATATTCTCTGCCAATGTTCATTTTTTCCTGGAATATGAATTTGTTACAAGCTAGAAAAATGCCCCATGTAGCTATAAGGGACAAAGATTTTATATATTATGTGGTCAGGTTTTGATACCAAGTGCTTCAAAATTATTCCACACTCTAGCCCTCCCACACACTTGTTGGTCCCAAAGAGAAATTGAGTACTACCCAAACTACGTCCGAGAAGGGGTAATCGGTGAAAAAGGTGACTTATAGATTCTTCTACTGATCTACATAGACAAAACCACTTAGGTCCTATTTTTAAACACTTTTGCATCACTTCCCACATAAGCACTTTTGTTGTAAGGAGAGACAGCATAAATATCTGAGGCTTCATAGGGAATTTTATTTTCCAGATGGTTCTCCACCACCAACCCTGCTCTATTGGTTGACCCCCTTTGTTGATGTGGTCGATATCCTAGTTTTGGAGTGTATTTCCCCAAGGGTGAGAAAGACCAAATTAACTCATCCTCCTAATCTATTAATATAAAATTGATTCTTACAAAGTTATCACATATCTCATCCATTCAATCTAAATTATGTTTTCCAACCACATCGAGGCCTCTACCTGACCTCCAATTTTGTTGCCATAAAGTTCTATGATGAGGATCTACTAACTGAGATAATCTCGAAATCCTTGAGCCAATTGAACACTTTTTTGTATAATCTAAATATGTCCTTATTGTCTTCCCGTGGATCAATATCTATTATAATGTGCCTTTCATCCCCTAATCTCCACACAAATTGATTGTTAACAATATCAAAGAAGTTCAGGACCACTCTCCATACTATAGAAATGTTTACCCTTGACTTGAATGGGTTTCGCAACCAATCTTCTAGAGATAAGGGAGCTATATATTTTCCTTTAACCACCTGATTTCATATGTTTTCATTAGTGATTAATCTAGATCCACATTTTATAGCTAATGTTGACGAGAAATGAAAGTTATTTTTAAGTCCCCAACCTCCTAAGGCTTTCAACAATGCTATCCTCTTCCATCTTACCCAAAGAGCCACAAAATGGTCCTTTTTATAGCCCATAGGAATGAAAAACGTATTCTTCTAGCCCTTTCAACAACTCCCTTAGAAATCCAAGAGAGGGACATCCAATAGACAAGGATGACCTCTAGAATAGATTTGACTAGCACTAGTGTACTTGCCCTCGATGGGAATCTATAGCTCCAACCTTTGAGTCTCTTTTTGAGTTTTGCTAAGCCATGCCTAGTTTGTTTTTGAGTATTATTTTGGTTTTAGGTGAAATCTAAGGTACTTTAAACCATCTTCAAAACCGTGTTTTTCATAAGCAAACTTCTTAGAGAGATACATTCTTTCTTCATACTTGAAATTTACACATGAAATAGATGACTTTCTCAATGTTGATTTGCATTATGGTTTCTTTCCCAGATAGAGTTAGAACTTCAAACAAATTTTTAGCTTCACACATGGAACCATTGCAAAAAAAAATATTATACCATCTACGAAAAGTAGATGTGAGATATTTGTACCTTGAGCTATGTTTATACCTTGGAAGTTGCCTTGTTTTTTTTACCTCATCTAACATGAGACTGATTCCTTCAGCTGCTAAAAGGAAGAAGAGGGGTCCTAAAGGGCATCCTTGCCTTATTCCATGCGATGCATGAAAGAAATGTGAAGTTGATCTACTGATAAGGACTGCAAAGGAAACATAATGGATGCAACCCTGATCCAATTAACGAAAGGAGGGAAACTTGCCTAAATGAGAAGGTCCCTAAGATAAAGCCAACTCACTTTTTCATAGGATTTTGAGAGACCAATTTTGAGAACTACCTATTTTAGCTGATGAATGTTTATGTTGTTCAATCCTTCTTGAGATACCCCTAGGGATTCATGTATTTGTCTTCCCTCCATGAATACGAATTGTTCCTTAGAAATTGACCTAGACATAATTGGTTTTATCCTTCAAGCAATGATTTTTTCTATGACTATATATATGTTGTTGCACATGGATATTGGCCTAAATTCTTCAAAGAACTGATGATTATTGCGATTCAGAATAAGAGAAATTAATTTGGAGTTGAATGTTGCCAAGACCTTCCCTTGTTATTTCAACTCATTTACCACATTTAACATGTCTTGACCAATCACCTCAATCAGTTATGAGAAGGCTTCGATTGCCCACCCGCCTGACCTTAGGATTTTTTCTCTCTAAAAACTGACAAATACTTCCTTCAACTCCTCTACAGTAACTTTAGCTTTAAGGTCGCCTATCATCAGTGAAACTTTGAGGTTAAAAATGGGCCTCAAAACAAAAATGTACAACCAAAATCAACTTTATAATAACCAGTAGGATTCAAGATGAGGATGTCAATAATGGGCAGCAATTTACCATTTTTGGAGTAGAAAGGTAAACATATAAAACAATAAAAAAATAGAAAACTACTTTTTCAACATATCCCCACAGTTTCACTCAAATTTCAAGAGAGAGCACTCGCTAGATGTGGAATTCAATGCAATCAAATTTTTTCATGTATTTCTCATTTCTCGTGTAGCAGTGTCTATCAAAAGTATGCAACATGAGTAGTGCTTGGATGAGAAATTAAATTCCGGACCCAAAGAGTTCTCCTACTTGAAATTTGAGTAAAATTGTGGGGAGATAAGTTGAAAATACAAGTGGAATTTTTTTTTCCTTTTTTCCCTCCAAAATTTGATGAGGTAATCCACTATTATTTTATTATTTCCACTATTATTTTATAATACTCCTTAGGAGGTCCATTTTAGACCTCAAAATTTCTCTAATGATCTTCCTCCCTTACATAACTTGGGAACAATTGAGCTACTCGTAATATGTCCATAATATTGTTTTGTGGATTTCCTTTAAAAGTGATTGAAAGTGTGAGTTACCTATCGTTGCCAACCCCTTAAAAGAGGAAATTTGTTTATAAACGTGACCCTTCATACTCCAAATTGTGTTTTGCATCTTTCATCCTTTTACATATGCCTGAAAAATGTTTATGTTTTCATCCCCACACTCTAGCTGAACCACTTTGCTCTTGAGATTTCAAGTTTCTTCTCTTGAGTCCAAAATATCCTTTTGCTCTTTTCTATTGATTAGAGAGCTTCCTTTGAAGCTGCGTTGGAAAATCCTTCCTCACTTGTCTCAAATAGAGCCTTCAAGTCCTCCTGTATCCTTAATAAATTTGGTTCCTTTTTTCCCGCTTATTTTTTGCCCAAGCCTTTATATGCTCTTTTAAGTTTCTTAGGTTAGACTCAAACTGCTTAGCTACTAATCTATTGTCCCTTGGACAAAAAATATTCCAATGAGTCCTCAACAAATTTATAAACTCCTCCTACATTTTATATTTGCAATAAATGTATGTATTTATACATATGTAATAAATATGATTTACAAATTATTATATTTAGCACACTTTTTTGGGTAGAAACAATAAATGAACTTTAATAATTAAAATGATCATATGTTTTAGATTTTAAAAAATATGTATTCTTTGCAAGTAAATCGGGACCATAGACAACAAAGAGGCATCATGATTGCTTGGATCCGAGAGGTTTGAAGCAACCAGCAAGGATTTAGGGTGTTGCGAGCCAATTCGAGATTCAATGTCTATCAAAATCCAAATTACAACTAGCCCCTTGACTTGACTTGTGGCATCCAAGGCTATGGAGCCACAACCTTTCTAGCATTTCTGAAAAAATTGCATCTAGCTTATCACTAGTGCATTTGTTCTCTTGAGGAATTAAAACACTATGCATCACCTTCTTGATGTGGTCTTTCAAGAATCTTTTCTTTCCTCTCTATTTAAGGCCTCAAATATTCCAAGAGATGATTTGCATTGGGAAAGCGAGTGGGTGGCAGGAAATGCCTCTGAAATTAGTGTTACTTTACCTGACTTTGCCATTAGGTCTCCTACTTCATGGATGAGTTGCTTTCTGATTTTCCTTCCTCATTTTTTTCTTTCCATGATCATGCTTGGATTTTGTCTGAAGGAATGTTGTGTTTTAGAGACTTGATCATATAGACATAAGGGATTTCCAATTTTACCTTGAGGTAGGTTTGATGAAGTTGGTGCAATTGTGCGCCAGATATAGCATGGGGGCCTTTATCTTTACATTCATCCATCATTGATTCTAGTGTTATCTCATCCATGTGCATGACTTCAAGACTATCCTTCTATGGTGTAGGTTGAGCATCCTGCATTCTTGTTTCCTTTTTTTGGAATATTGTGTTGATGCTCTAGATTCTTGTGGATCCTAACTACACCATTTGCTTGTGGTCTTGTTGCAAGGACAATGTTTTGGCTTTCTACGCTAGTTTCTCAAAAAAAATTCTTAGGTTCAATGCCTCAAAGGTACTTTTGGACTAAATGGACCCCCTTGCCAAAGGGTGAGGGGGTTCTATGATTCCTTCTTTGGGAGTTAACTCTTTGGAAACCATCATTTTTTGTTTTTGTGGGTGGCTTTGGAGGATTTTCCATCTAGGTCAACGAACAATATTTAAATAGATACCCATATTTGTGGCATCGTCTATACCAAAAAGGAACGTTCTCATAATCCATGGTTTACATGATTTCTTCATTCAAATATGAAATCTCTATGGATAACGGGAGGGGCTTAGATATATTCAAGTAAATACAAATTCTTGTGTAAGTTATATGTCTTCCCTCTTTGTGACCTTTAAGGTTTTGGTGAATGGTCCAATGGCGTTTCCAATGCTCTCTAAGATCTCCTCCTCCAAGTATACCTTTGGGAGATAATACAACCATACCTAGACAAAGGATTCCAAGAACGTCTCATTGTCAGGGTTGTATCTTGGAGTCTAAAACCACATGAAAAGTTTTGCATTATTATTTAAATAGGGTTTGTTTTCAAATCCTTTTGTTATGTCCTCCATATTGTTGAGAATCACATTGAAAAGTCACTTTTGCCATAGTTCAAGATCTATGTGGCCCTTGGGTTTCCATTTGTTTTTTATCCAAGTCACCAAGTCATGTTTTCTAGGCCAAACACCCATGAGTTTACACATCAACACACAATCCTTCATGTGCTGGATGAACCTTGTGATCTTGTTGGAGTATGCTTTGTATTTAGGGTTTTTCACAACCTTGGGAGGGAAATGGTTCTAGTTGTAGATTTGCTAGGTGGCTCCCAATGACATATTGTTTTCTTTTTGGTTAGAGGCTTGAGTGTCAGCAACATTTGGGCATGGCATTGACTGATGAGGTGCTAGTGTGGATGCCCTCTTGCCTCAACCAAGAACACCTTTGAAGACCACATTACAGTCGGAGAGGTAGACAACTTCTCTCCATTTTCTTTCCACCATGGAGTGATCAGAGCAAATTATGGAAAAGGGAACGAGAGATCAACATATACATATTCATCTAAATATACTTAATAATAAATTACATGAAAGTAAGAAAATATATTGGATATGCCTTAAACTATGGAAATTCACTAGACTATATCATGAAAATTTTAAAGCTGAAAATAGACTTTGTTACAATACCATAACCAAGATCATGATTTACTAATACTATAACTCACATTCAGAGGACACAAATTAATATAATATTTTTTAATTAATCATTTCATTTAAAACGAAAATAAAAATATAATAAATAAATTTCAACGTATTAAAAATTAAACATAATTGAAAATATTTGATAGAAAAATAAATCGTACGAAAACCTTTTCCCAAGAACCAAGACTATCAATTTTATTAATAATCAAAATGATACATGGTATACATAAAATATTTTAGATTTTTTATTTCACCGAGATTTAATTTTTTAAACTTTTCTAGAGTTTTTATTTTCAAGTGTACAATATGCACAAGTGTCACCCATTGGTCAGTTGTCGAGGCGTATGAAGACCGGAAACCCGTTCACCGTATTGCACGTGGAGTTAACGTACAATATGACTGAAAACACTTCCCAGAGTCGTATTATATGATAGGGAACCAGTCTACTCGGAGGCACGTGGAGTTAGCATTCTCAAAAAAAATAGCAGTTGTCTATAATGCGATTTTTTGGAAGTTTTTCTGGTCGGTTTTTCCGGTCAAAATCTGGCAGCAATTTATTGGAATCGCAAGTTTGATAGCTAGTTTCTGCACAATCAAAGCGTTCCAGGGGTTTTTCAAGGTGTTGAATCCAAATATGAAGTTAAAAAATCATTTTAACTGCAACAAATCAAGATTTAACCTCAATTTCTTCCGCCGGATTCCGTCACCGGAATCTCCAAAAAATCGCATTATAGACAACTCCGAAAAAAAATATGCTTGACGTGTTTGATGCGAGATCGTTAGCCTCTCTCTTGATTCACGCGTTAAATTTCTAGTGGTCGACTATGGGACAGTAGGATTCTTAATTAAAAAGAAAAACAGAAGCGCGCAGAAACTCAATGGTAAGGCCCACAGTACGGTTCCTAATTTAAATGAAAAGAAAAGAGGAGACCAGCGCGCATAAACTATATAAATTGCCCACAGTACGGTTCTTAATTTAAATGAAAAAAGAAAGAGACCAGCGTGAATTATAATAAAAACTACAATAAAACACAGGCAGAAACCTCAGCAAAGTGAGACAAAGCTCACACAATCTTAATTAATTCATCTGCTCAATACATGACACTTATATAGGAAACTCACAACTAATTCTGGCAACCAATTCCTAACTAATTCAGTTCAACCACCCATAACTAATAACTAATTCTATTTCTTCATTATTCTCACATCCTCCCTTAATGGAGAAATGGATTTTCTACAATACCTAACTGACTTCTAAAAACTTCAAATTTGATTTTACCAAGGGGCTTAGTAAATATATCAGCCATATTATCCTTGGTGTTACAAAATATCAGTCCAATTTCATTTGACTCAATTTTCTCACGTACAAAGTGGTATTGTAACTCAACATGTTTTGTTCTAGCATGGTAAACTGGATTATGTGCTAATTTGATAGCACTCTGATTATCACAATTGATGCATGTTGCACCACTTTGCGCTTCTTCAAGATTTGCAAGAATTCTCCGCAACCAAATAGCTTCACAGGTGGCATTGGTCAAAGCTTTGTACTCTGATTCTGTTGATGATAAAGAAACAGTTGGCTGTTTCTTACTACTCCAAGCTACGACCCCTGATCCAATATGAAATGCATAGCCAGAGGTAGATTGTCTGTCATCTAGATTTCCTGCCCAATCTGAATCAGAAAAACCAGTCAGTACAACATCAGATTCATCAGTATACATAATACCAAGATTCACTATTCCCTTTAAGTATCGTCGAACTTTCTTTGCAGCATTCCAGTGATTTCCTGAAGGCTTAGCCATGAATTGACTAAGGATACTGACTGAGTATGCAATGTCTGGTCTGGTAGTGGTGAGATAGTTCAAACTTCCCACTAACTGACGATATAATGTTCCGTCTGCCTCTTTTGATCCATCTTCTTTGTACAACTTTGCATTCTGTTCTAAGGGAGTTGACATAGCTTTGCAATCTATCATATTGAACTTTTTAAGAATCTCCTTTGTATATTTGCTTTGAGTGATCAAAGTTTTTCCAGGTTCTCTCCATACCTCAATTCCTAAACAGTAATGCATTTCACCCAAATCTTTCATTTCAAATTCCTGTGACAACTGAACTTTAATTTCTTCAATTAACTTGTGAGCACGCCTATTATAATGAGATCATCCACATACAAAGATATTAAAGCAACATTTCCTTTTTCATCTTTCTTAACATACAAGTTAGGATCATTTTTGCTTTTCACAAACCCATTCTGAAGAAATAAGGTATCAATCTTTACATACCATGATCTTGGTGCCTGTTTCAAACCATACAATGCCTTTCTTAACCTGCAAACCAGATGCTCCTGTCCCTGTTTGACAAACCCTTCAGGTTGAACCAAATAAACTTCTTCCCTTAAATCACCATTTAGAAAAGTAGATTTGACATCCAATTGATGTATATTCCAATTATGTTTTGTGGCTAAGGCAATCAGTAATCTAATTGTATTCAACTTAGCTACTGGTGCAAAAGTGTCTTCATAATCAATTCCCTCCTTTTGAGCATATCCTTTTGCGACTAATCTTGCCTTAAATTTATCAATTGTACCATCTGCTTTAAATTTTGTTTTGTACAACCGTTTTCTTCCAATCAGAACTTTATTTTCAGGAAGTTCCACTAATTCCCATGTTTGATTGTTCATAATAGAAGCATACTCATCATTCATAGAATTAATCCATGGTTCATGTTGTTTAGCCTGCTCATAATCAATTGGTTCTTCAACATTCATTATATTAGACATTAAGGCATAGTCTCTATACCTTGCAGGAAGCCGAGTCTGTCGGGACGACCTTCTTGGTGCTGTGGGTGTTCCATCCATGATTCGTTGGCTTTGAGGTGTATCACCTCCTTGTGATGACTCACTGCTGCCAGATGTGCTCGTACTGCTGCTATCATCCTGATCCTGTACCTGTACCTGTTCCTGTTCCTGCTTAATCAAAGTATCAAGCTTGATATGTGCATCATTAGATATATGCCATGTATCATTCTTTGTATTACTTTTATCAGTCTGCTCATGAAATAATACATCACGACT
>APFE030384121.1:375272-385424 GCA_000404065.3 Pinus taeda
GCAGCATCAGAAAGAAATAACTTAAGATTTTTAAATCCATCATTCACTGAGGTGTCTCTGTTTGTGTAATTTCCATTATGCCTGTTATGTCTTTGATTTGATTCATTATTCTTTCTCCTATAGCAATCTTTAGCCAGATGTCCAGGTTTTCCACAATAATCACATGCAATGTTCCTTTTAACATAAGAATCAGGAGGTGCCATACTTTTTTGCTTTGCTTGAAAACGGCCTTTGTTTCTGTCCCACGGTCTCCCTCAGAATGGTCTTCTGCCTCTTGCAGTCAAAGCCAAATCAGAACCATTTGACTGCAGGTCAAAATTTTTCATGCGTTCTTCTTCTTGAAGAAGAATTCCAGCCAATTCGTCAAATGTAGGAGGTGTCGGTCTAGCTGAGAGAGATGAAATAAAGACTTTGTAGTCGGGGACTAACCCCTTTAAAGCAACAGTTACCAAATCTGTACTAGAAACCTTTTCACCAATATCACCAAGCTTATCACTGAAATCTTTAATTTGGGAAACATAGTTACTAATGCTTTCATTGGCATCCATTTTAATAGATAGCAGCTTTGTTTTTAAAAATAAAATATGGTTTGCATTAGTAGTCTCATACAGACCTTTGAGAGCGTCCCATGTCGCCTTCGAAGTTTCACAGTCCCGAATGTGAGGAATAATATTGTCCTTCACTGACATGCGTAGCAGCACCCTTGCTTTCATTTCACGCTTCTCCCAATCTTGAGTGGCATTAGGAGGTTGAGGCTTGGTCTCATCACCTTTGACAATCGTCCAGAGATTGTATGCCTCCAGTACTGTTGTGATCTTAAATTTCCAATTGACATAATTTTCGCCATCAAGTTTTGTAGACTCATTTAAATATGAATCTGCAAGAGGATTAGCCATTTCTCCACCAATGACCGAATTCAAAAAAAAATCTCAAGCTTCCAACAAAACTTAAGCACGGCCTTCTTGTTCAAGAAAAAACAGACTTCTTATTGAACAAAAAAAACACTCACAACTTTCGATTGAAGTTTCACAGCACTGGTTAATAAATAAAACTCTACTAAAATAAAACTCTGCTAAAATAAAAAGCTCTGCGGCTGCAATGGAGAGAACGGACTTGTTCGAGCTCTGAGGCTGCAATGGAGGTCGGGTGTACGAACGCCGGTCCTATCTCCAATTTTGACTGTAGGAATCCGCACTAGTGGATACGCAGGTGGCAGAGGCAGTAGCAGCGCTGCCAGCCTTGGCAGTGCCAGAGGATCAGAGGAGACTAGGGACGCTTTGCGAAGCGGAGATGGAGTTACAGAGTGTTTTGGCAATGGTAATAGGGAGCTCCGAGGGCAAGCGGGTTGGGCACATGTCCAGCGGTATAAAAATGAGGATGAGACAGCAATTTCTTGGAGGAATCGTACTGTTGCTATCAGAGGCAGGCCAAATTCAGAGCACTCCTGAAATCAACAATGCTTATGATAAAACGGAGATTCATCGATGAACTGAAACTATATCAAAGAGCTCACAAACTATTACAGAATATAAGTGCTGTAGGCTCTCGGCTGCTACCAGCGATCATAGAGCTCACTGCGCACACTCTAATGGCAGACTCAGATCACTGCCAGGGAAGAGGAGAGAGGCGCAGACAAAATAGGCTCTGATACCAAATTATAATAAAAACTACAATAAAACACAGGCAGAAACCTCAGCAAAGTGAGACAAAGCTCACACAATCTTAATTAATTCATCTGCTCAATACATGACACTTATATAGGAAACTCACAACTAATTCTGGCAACCAATTCCTAACTAATTCAGTTCAACCACCCATAACTAATAACTAATTCTATTTCTTCATTATTCTCACAGCGCGCAGAAACGGCAACGCCTCTTTCCACCCGTATAGGTTTATTAATGCACCGCGGGGCAGGGTGGAAACTATTGGCAAAGGCACACATTAGGGTTCTTAATTAAAAGACAAAAGCAAGCGCATTTCTCTGCGAATTGTGGACTGTGGGACAGTAGGGTTCTTAATTAAAAATAAAATAGACAATCGCAGAGAAACTACAGGCCAAAGCATTACGAAAGGTTTTCAATGGAAGAAAAAAGAAACAAAAGAGAATCCAAGCGCACAGAAACCACAGGCGAAGGCGCACAGTAGGGTTCTTAACTTTTTAAAACTAGTAAAAAAAGACAAGTGCGCAGAAATTACAACCGAAAGCCCATAGTAGGGTTCTAAATTGGAAAAGACAGACAGCTGCGCAGAAACCATAGGCGAAGGTATAATGTGTATATATTAATACCGATGCACACGAATCTTCCCATCAATTTTTAAACACTTCACTCATTTCCTTTGCAAATTGCGTCCATAGTGTCTACGACCGCTACCCTTTCTATTTTTTCTTTTCAATGGCTATATCCCCTACTCCGCCGCTCATTCCAATAACTATCGGCAGTACGATATTTTCATCAAATGCCAAGAAAATTTTTGCTAGATTTGTTGGAGTCACAATGCCGTTACACTAAAACCCACATGTGTTAGTAAACAGGCACATGGCTAGATTTAAGCACATGCCACGAAACACAGGGGTTAGTAAACAAATACATGGCTAGATTTAAGCACATGCCACGAAACACAGGGGTTATGCCACGAAACACAGGGGTTAGTAAACAAATACATGGCTAGATTTAAGCACATGCAGATTTAAGCACATGCCACGAAACACACAGGTTAGTAAATAGACACATGGCTAGATTTAAGCACATGTCATTAATGGGGAGCCAATAATATCCCCCAACGGGAGCGACCTCTGGCTCTGGCTCTAATACCACTTGTTGGAGTTTCGAGACATGTTAAAGCACATGCCACGACTCTGGCTCTGATACCACTTGTTGGAGTTTGTTAGTAAACAGACACTTGAACTCTCGAGACCTGTTAAAGCACATGCCACGACTCGAGACCTGTTAGTGGCTAGATTTAAGCATAACAATCTCCCAACGGTGTTAGTAAATAGACACATGGCTAGATTTAAGCACATGCCACGAAAGACCTTCTACACACAGACATATGGCTACGGTGTTAGTAAATAGACATAGGGCTAGATTTAAGCACATGCCACGAAAGACCTTCTGGCTCTGATACCACTTGTTGGAGTTTGTTAGTAAACACACACTTGAACTCTCGAGACCTGTTAAAGCACATGCCACGACTCGAGACCTGTTAGTGGCTAGATTTAAGCATAACAATCTCCCAACGGTGTTAGTAAATAGACACATGGCTAGATTTAAGCACATGGCACGAAAGACCTTCTACACACAGACACATGGCTACGGTGTTAGTAAATAGACACAGCGCTAGATTTAAGCACATGCCACGAAAGACCTTCTGCACAGAGACACATGGCTAGATTTAAGCACAATCTCCCAACGGTGTTAGTAAATAGACACATGGCTAGATTTAAGCACACACACAGAGACATGGCTACGGTGTTAGTAAATAGACACATGGCTAGATTTAAGCACATGCCACGAAAGACCTTCTACACACAGACACATGGCTAGATTTAAGCACAATCTCCCAACGGTGTTAGTAAATAGACACATGGCTAGATTTAAGCACATGCCACGAAAGACCTTCTACACATAGACACATGGCTAGATTTAAGCACATGCCACTAAAGAATCTCCCCCCAACGCGAGCCCAGTGTGTTTTGAACTCGAGACCTCTAGCTCTGATACCACTCGTTGGAGTCACGATTGCCGTGTTCTGAACTCGAGACCTCTGGCTCTGATACCATTTGTTGAAGTCATTATTGCCATTACACCAAAACCCTCAAGTGTTAGTAAACAGATACATCACTAGATTTAAGCACATGCCACAAAACACATGGAGAGCGTTGATTCTACACGGCCATTAATGGAAAGCCAACCAAATCTCTATACCTTCGCTTTCTTTCAAATCGATCGACTGCCTTTCTAGATCAAAAGGAGTTGCAACCGGGATACAATTTTCCTTGAAAATGCCATTAAAACTACGTCCATCCATGTGGTCATCTTTTCTCCTAGGTATGCTGAACCAAGTTGCTGCCTAAATGAGCTCCTCTCTATGTTGGAGTCAAAGACTCCCATTATTCCGGTGTTTTACGGTGTCACTCCTGCTGATGTACGATGGACGGGTGGAAATAATGGTCGAGCTCTACAAACCCTGGCCAACAAAAGGGGATACGACTCCAACACCATTGAAAAATGGAAAACGCTATTCTTCAGGTGGCGAACAACACAGGGTTCGAGCTGGACTCAACCCGTAAGAACTCAACCCTTCCATTCCATGTTTGGTAAATAGACGTAGACGTTTGTTTCTCACTATTTCTCTTTATTTTCATCTGAATAACTAGAGAGGAATTGGTGCTGGAGCTTCTTGATAAGGTGGTTAAATGTCTGTTGGAAATGGTGAAAATGCCAAAATTGTGCCAAATTTGTACGTAGCGGAATACCCAACAGGTTTAGATTACAAGCTAAAAGATTTTGAGGATCTTGGGCATCGTGGAGTTACGTGGCATGGGAAAGACAAGTTTGGCGAAACAAAGAAATCCGGTTATCATAGAGCCTGCTTTTTATCCGACGTCAAAGATAAAGCAGCTAAAAACTCTATAAGAGCTTGACTAGATTGGATAAGCAGGTAAACAGTGTTGATGAAGGTAAAGACATGCTCATAGAGCCTCTCAAATCCGTTCACGCCTTAATCATCCTAGATGATTTAGATGATGAGGATCAGGTCCAAGCAATTTTACCTGTTCAAATTCATGATCTCCATTCAGGTACCTTAATATTGATTACATCTAGATATAAGGATGTTCTCAGAATCTCAAGAGTTGAAAAATCAGCAATTTATACACTCACTGAGTTTGACGTACAACACTCTCTAGAACTCTTCTGCTCCCATGCAGCCAGCCTTATCCGTTTCCAGGCTTTGAATCTCTGGTTGATAAGTTCTTAGAATCTTGTAAAGGATTGCCCTTATCTCTGAAAGTAATTGGGGCACTTCTTTATGGAAAATATATAATTGAGTGGGAAGAGGAATTGGACTGTCTTCAACAAATGCTTCCCCATAAGATAGAGGAAAAGCTTAAAATTAGTTATGATTCCTTCAATGAAGAGGAACAGCAAATATTCTTAGACATTGCATGTTTTCTGGTAGGACAACAGAGATACAGCCATAACCATATGGGAGGGATTAGGTTGGAAAGGAAGGCGGGGGTTTCAAAATTTACAGGACAAATGTCTTGTGGAAGCGGACAGTCAGAGTAATGCGATAAATATGCATGACCACTTAACGGACTTGGGAAGATATCTAGCTGATAAATCGTGGCCGCATCGTCTTTGGCGTTGGACAGAGAAGGTCAATGATAATTTGCTAGATGAATATTAAGTGATTCAATACTTCATAGATTATTCAATAAAAGTCTGTGATTAATTCTTGAATGCACTAGTAATAACGAACAGGCGATAACCATCCGGGGAATTCGGATGGTTCATGGTGAATATGATGATGCTTAAAACGCTCTGTGCTTGGCACACTGCACCGAGCTGAAGAACATAGAGGGCTTGGCACACTACACCGAGCTTCTCCTAAGTGTTACTGGGTGCTCTGAGTTACAACAGAAGTATGGAAAAACTAGAATTTTTGAAGTGGTTGTGGGTCGATGGATGAATGAGAAACATACCAGAATTGGCACACTCTACAAGCCTTCTGAAGCTAGTCCTTACAAATTGCTGGGAGTTAGAAGAGCTGCCGAGTTTGAAAACATTGGCATCTTTGAAGGAGTTATGGGCAAAAAATTGTGTGAAGTTGAAAATGATAAAGGGGTTGGCGAGGGCGACAAAACTTAGATGTCTAAATGTCTCATACTGCTCTGATCAGCTAGAAGAGCTGCCAAGTATGGAGACATTGGTATCTCTGGAAAAGTTGGTGGCAATCTGATGTCCGAAACCGAAGAGTATACGAGGGTTGTTGCAGTTGACAAATCTCAGGGAGTTACGTGTTTGTGGTATAGCTACCAAATTCGTCGAAAAAAAATACGGAAATTTGGGAATTGGATTAGTAAATCGAATAATTCGATGAAAATTCGATTCGGTTAGTGTAGCTTTGTTTATTTCAAGGATTTATTAATTTCTCTTCTAGAATTTAAAATAGTACAAAATAGATAGCCGCTGGATTGGTGGCAGGGAATGGAAAGATTGCATGATTGAGAAAAGAGTTGTAAATTTCAGTTTGGTTTCAAAAAGTTTAAAAAGCTGAGAAAATTAAATAAGGAAAGAAATAATTTGAGCAAAAAATTGAAAATAAAATGGAAAAGTTATGGGATTGAGAAAATTTCTAGTTTTAAATTTCAGTGTTGTGTTAAAGAAGTTAAAAAATGAGATCATAAAAAAAAAAATAATTTGAGAAAATTTTGAAGTGATTTTTATAATAAATAATTGATTTTTTAAATTTAGGAGTAAAATCTTGAAAATGTAGCTGCCAGATTGCACATAGGAAATGGAAATTTTAAATTTTAGTGTTATATTAAAGAGTTTAAAAAGCTGAGATAATAGAAAAGGAAATAATTTGAGAAAAATCTTGAAAAGTAAGTGAAGAGTAAATTTTATAATAATTAATTGTTTTTTAAAATATTATAAAAATAAGTTTTGAATATTTCAGTTTTAAAATATGTATTAATTATAAAAGATTTTAGATGAAATTTGAAATTAAAGAATGGTAGTTTTTTAGTTTTAAATATTATTTTTTAAATAAATATTAATTATAAAAAGATTTTAGATCGGATTTGAAAGTAGCAGGGAATTTTGAATTTTAAAACGGAGATAGATTTTGGATTTAAGACAAGTGTGGTTGTAGTTTTGGTAGGTAAAGGGTAATTTTAAAATTGTTATATTGATTTTAAAATTATTAAAAATTATTTAAATTTCAAAATGAATGGGAAGAAAATGACAAGACATTATTATTATAAGAAAAATATTATGTATATATTTAAATGCTTAAGATATATACTCTTGAATTTTTTCCGAATTGAAATTTTCCCATCCGAATTTTTATCGTATCCTATCGAATTCAATTCAAATTCGAACTTGGTAACTATGGATTGTGAGTGCGATTTAAAAGAAGTAAAAGATGTTTTTAACATATTACATGGTTGAAGCTACTTGATCTCTCTGTGTGTGGGAAATTGCAATGTCCAGCTGTTCATGCCCGCTTCATTCTCGTCTTCTTGCTATTCAGTTATTAATTTACTGAATTTCTAGGAGCTGTTTTGAGTGGATTTTGACGTGAAAGGTACATGGTTTTGCAGAAAATGGACCTTTAAAATGACGGGCAAGAGGTGTAAAGTATACAGTCAACCTACCTCAGCAGCAGAAAGGTAGCAAGCTTCACTCAAAGTCCCGGAGTAAATTACCATACCTGGTACTAGATTCAAATATAAATCGCCACTCAATTATGCTTTTGTTTTGCCTATGGGTTGGTGACACGGCGTTCACCTTCTAGTAAAAATCTAGCCATTCTAAAGGCAAATATGACCTGAGCGATCTACCTGCTACTCAAACTACAAACTTGCCTTCAAGGCTCATATTATATACAAACCAAAATAGTGTTTTCTTTATCAAACGGCTACTCAAACCACAAATTTGCCTTCAAGACTCATATTATCTACAAACCAAAAAAATGTTTCCCTTTTAATGGTTTACGCAGGCTGTTTTATAGCTATGGAAATCCCATAGCTGGTACTATGTTCAAATATATGTAGACAAGTCACGGGTGTTTTCGTTCCATGGTTAGGAAGATGTTTTCTACCATGAAATTCTAAATCCCTTGTACACAATATATTTTTTTCTATAAACATGCGTTGCGCAGTAGACAATAGTACACAAAATATTAATGTAAGAATCAGTCTTTGTACGTTATTAGGTTCACAAGTGTGACACATCGCTGTAGTATTTTTATTATTATTACATTATTGTAATCTTTGTATATTTATAATATTTTATGTAAATATAATAATTTATTTAATGGATTAGTCAGAGTAAATGATTGGGTTTATAGTATTAGTCTCTTTGGTTCATAATCTTTTGAAATTTTAGTATTAATTCTTTAGTTAATAATAAACAAAAAAGATTAATATTATAATTCAATGTATACAAACTTCCACTTGTTCTTCCAGTGTCAAGCTTCAAAGCAAGTCTGGCATGATCTCTCCTTATCACTGGATTATCCTTACCGTTGTTTCTCATATGTACAGGACAGTTTTCTCTGGTGGAACGAACAAGCGGAATCTCGACGTTCATTTTTCATTGTTATCTGCTGGTCTATCTGGATATGGCGAAACGAATCTATATTCAACAACTTCCAGAGACCCATCTCCTTCACTCTGCTACGCATCAAAGCTCTCCTAGATTTTCTGGGCATATAGTCTCCCTTTTTTCTGGAAGTCTAACTAAACAGTTCTTCTGGCCATGCAACATTTTCCTTATTGCATCACTTCGAGAGACCCATCTCCTTCACTCTGCTACGCATCAAAGCTCTCCTAGATTTTCTGGGCATATAGTCTCCCTTTTTTCTGGAAGTCTAACTAAACAATTCTTCTGGCCATGCAACATTTTCCTTATTGCATCCGATCCGCTCAGCCTCTGCGGCACCAATATTTTTGTTTTAACTTTGGTATTTCTTCAACGTTCCAAATCTCCGGGACTCACAATGCGCCATTCTAAAACATCTGAACTCACAATGTTGCTTTTTCTATATGGATGTGATACATTACAGAACATCATGGAACCATGAACCATGAATCCGGCTATCATCAAAGATGAATTGGGTTAATCTTTCATTAAACCTACATTTGTATTTTGATCTCTATACATCAATACAATATGATTTTTCTGTTGAAAAAAAAAACTCAATGTATACAAACCCTAAGATAAATATTAAAAATACTAAATAAAAATGATTATGTTAATAAAGCCTAATAACAATAACAATAATAATAATTAGTATATTATGATTAATTAATATTAACTATATTATTAACAAGTTTATATTTATAAAAATATTAAAAATATATATCATAAATATAAAAATATAATATAAGAAAATTGTTTTGTTATTATTTTTATTTAATATAGTTATTAATTGTCAATAAATAGTTGATCTTTTAAAAAATTACATATAATAATTCAACTTATCACTATTCTAATTATTAATGGGATTGTGGTTGTTATTAATAAGCTATTATTATTATATTTATTATATTATAATTCAATTAGATTGTGATTAATTATTAATATTATTTTTATTTATTGTTAATAATAATAAATAAATAATAATAATATATATTAATTATATTAATAACAAAATAATATAATATAATTATTATGATGGTGATGATGATGATGGTTAACATCCACGAGACCAAACACTAGTCTATCGTACCTAAAGAAACAAATTATTTATTTTGATTTAAGATTTTATTCCTATGCTCAAAAAGCTTGGAGAGAAGCCTCCCAAGCTCGCTATAATTTTGACATTGTAAAAGGCTAGGAAAGTCAGTATTGTAACAAAGATTGTGAAACTGAGATCTAATGTGGTTATACGCGGGGCGCTCTAAGAGGAAGTGGTTTTCATCCTCGATGTTCCTATTCTCACATATATGGCAAATCCTTTCCATCCATGGCGTTTTAGGAACTGCCCAACTACCTGTTTCACTATGAAGCTCATGAGAATTCATTCGAATCTTTGCTATATTAACTTTCTTCTTTGAGCTAGTTAAAATAGAGAGATACTTTTGATCTTCTAGGGTGGGGTTGATGACCTTCTTATAATAACTTAATTTTCTTTTAGCCGCTAAATCTTTCTCACACCACATTTTTTCTTTGAACTTAGAAGTAACAATATCTTTAATGTTATTTATGTTTTGCAATGCATCTTGTTGATCTCCCAATGGTTTACCCGGGCCCTCGTGTCTTTATACCACCCCCGTTTGTGCCTTAGTTGGTTTTGGCTAGAATTTAAAGCTAGCTTAGGAAGTCTATGGTCTCCTATGTTATTGAGCTTGTGCTTGTACAATAGAAGCCTAGTCATAGCTAGGCTCTCGAAAGGGGAAATACCTACTTCTATAAG
>APFE030384121.1:390974-424350 GCA_000404065.3 Pinus taeda
TTTTAGTTAGGGCTTTGTATATTTTTATCTTGTCCATTTTAAGAGATTCATCAACAACTTCCTTAATTGCTCTCCTTGCACTTTTACAATCTTTGTCATACCATGGATTGTTTTTTCTATTTCTTTTATTATTTGAAATTTCAATTGAGAACTTGTTAATGGAATATGAGAGGGTTTTAGTAAAATTATGATATAGGTCTTCTATGTTGTCTATACTACATAAAGGAAGAAAATTAGTTTTTAATTCATTTACAAAGAGATCATTTTTATTTCTATCAAACATTAAGTTCTTTTGGTTGTAAGTATTATTTTCTATTGGAACTCTATGCATGAAAAAATTGAGAGTTATAAGTAAAGGCCTATGATCAGAGTCAAGTCTGTGGTCATTTAAGATGTCAAAATTTATTATTTCATTGTATAATGGGAGATCAGAAATAACATAGTCTACCACGCTATACCAAGTCCATGGATGTAGGTCATCTTGCTGGAATTGGCCACTTCTTTAGCTCGTTGCAAATTATGAGATCCTGAGCACTACAGAGCTTGACTAGCTCTGACCCAAACAAATTTTCCCCGAGGTCTTCAGAGCTCCTTTTGTACATACTAGCTAGAGTAGGGTCTTCGTCTAACCAGAGAGGATTAGGGTTGGAATGATTGCTTAGAATAATAGCTTGGTTGTTTGAAGTTCGAGCATTAAAGTCACCTATTAAAAGGATATTACCATCATTCCTTAGGCTAGAAATATCATTCTCTAAACCATTGAAAGGGTTAGTTTTATCTAGATTCTTCTTCTTATAGAAGTTAGAATTGATGGGGGGGAAATAACATATTGTTATGTAGGACTTTTTATTATTAATGTCTCTAATCTCTATCCAACTATATTGGTTGTGAGGGTCGTTTTTATAAATCCTAGCATGGGGGGAGATGGTCTTCTTAATGTAACAAGCTATTCCCCAATGCCTCTACGGGAGGATCGCTTGTTCCAGGTAGACCATAGCGTAAATCCATCTATGTTAGGGACCTTAGATTCTTCGTGCTCCCAAGTTTCAACAAGCAAAATAATATCAACATCATTTGAAATCCAACTTAGCTTAGGGCCTTTGTTCCATGGGAAGCCCCAACAGTTCCAAGAAAGGATCCGGAGCATGTTTAATTGCTATTGATTACTATATTTTTGGTTTCTATCTCGAATAAAGGCTTTTCTATTTCTGATTATTGCCCATTTTCCTTCCTTTCTAGCTTCTTTTGCCTTTTGAACCTCCTTTCTTAATTCTGCTTGATCTTCTGGAATGAGATCTTCATTTATAAATATTCTCGTTCCTTTTAGTCTTGAAGTTTTCCTAAGTATGTCATACTTATGATCAGTAGAGCTCACCTTTATTCGGATCAGTCTTCCTTTATTTTCAGTTAATTTTCCCAACCTTGTTGCTTCTGTGAGACACGTTGTTTCAATTTGTAATCTATTATGTAATTATGTCTGGGCTATGGCTAAAGTATCATCATCTACCTCTTCTTTTAAACCAAATATTATAAGGTTCAAGGCCCTTTTGTTACGCTCATAGTCTAATTCTATTAATTTTTTCATTTCATCTTTAATTGGTTTGATATCTAATTTATCTACCACATTATTTAGGGTGAGGCGACTATTAACTTTTTCTTCTAGTTCTTTAATCATGTCTTTCATTTTAAGACTCTCTAAAGTATCAGCATCTCTTTCCTGGGATGGTTGGTTAGTATCTTGGTTTTGTTTTTCTATATCCATTGCCTCCAATTTTATTCTCCAGAAGTTCTATTTTATTTTTTATTTGTTTTTGGATCGTGTCTTCAAGAGATGCAAATTTACTTTCCAGCATGGCTTCTAACTCTTTTTGTAGCTTGGCTTCTCTTTCTTCTCTACATTTATCTAAAGACTCTATATACTCATAAAGGCCTTGTAGAGTAACTGTGCTAGGTCTACCCTTGGTAATCTTTGGTAACTGTGGTGAAATATTCATACTTGAAATTATATGAGCAAATATGTATTAGAAAAAGAAAAAGATAAGGGATGTGTGCACCTGATATCAGCAAACCTGAGTGCAGATCGCCTATGCCCACCCCAGCCTATAGACCGAAGAATATATGCAAAGAATATATAGAGTACGTTTTTAACTCTTTCACCAAGCCTCAAAACTCTTTCACCAAAGAATATATGCAAATAATATATAAAGTACGTGTTTAACTTTTTCACCGAGCCTCAAAACTCTTTCATCGACGTACATATAGAGTATGTGTTTAACTCTTTCACCGAGCCTCAAAACTCTTTCACCGAAGAATATATAGAGTATGTTTTTAACTCTTTCACCGAGCCTCAAAACTCTTTCACCGATGAATATATGCGAAGAATATATAAAGTACATGTTTAACTCTTTTGCCGAGCCTCAAAAATCTTTCACCAAAGAATATATGCGAAGAATATATAGAATACTCTTTCACCAAAGAATATATAGAGCATGTTTTTAACTCTTTCACCGAGCCTCAGAACTCTTTCACCGAAGAATATATGTGAAGAATATATAGAGTATGTTTTTAACTTTTTCACCAAGCCTCAAAACTCTTTCATCGAAGCATATGTTCTTAACTTTTTCACTGAGCCTCAAAACTCTTTCATCGAAGTATATATAGGGTACATGTTTAACTCTTTCACCGAGCCTCAGAATTTTTTCACCAAAGAATTATTATTAATGTGATAGCTATTATTATTATTATTATTTAATATTATTAAGCCGTTGATGAATCTCTTAAAATTTACAAGATAAAAATATACAAAGCCCTAACTAAAAGGAACAAAAGGCAGTATATTTGTAAAAGACAAGAGAATATCTTACACCTCTCTAAGGTAGCTCCTAAGAAATTCTCGAGGCAGATTCTAACTAGGAAAACTAAAGATAATAATAAAATTGCTTTACATGACTGGAATTCCTATCTTAAAAAGCTTTATGAATCTTCAAATGTCATGGACAACTTTCAAACCCTGCTCACTACAAAAGAAGTTTTCTCATTAGAAGACATTGATTTTGGGATTAATCATTTGGCTAATGGGAAAGGTAAGGACATTGAAGGTTACCAGGTGGAAATCCTAAAAATTGGAGGTCCTATCCTCATCCCCCACATCCACAAGCTTTTCAATCAAGCGATCAAGCAAGGGTTCCCTAAACCATGGACTCAAACCCTCATTATCCCTATTTTCAAAAGTGGGGATACAAATAACCCCTCTTATTATCGGATAATTATGATCAACCCTCTCCTAGTCAAGTTATATGGTATTATTTTGGAAAAGAAGTTGAGCATATGGCTTGAAAGAGAAGGTGAGCGGGCTAAAGGCCAAGCAGGTTTTAGAAGACAACACTCAACAATGGACCACCTCGTTATGCTTAGGATCATTGTGGAGGAATTCCGCAATGATAAATCCAATCCTTTATATTGCTTTGTGGACTTTAGAAAGGCTTTCGATACGGTTCCTAGAAACAACCTATTGAATAGATTAGAAGAGCTAAAGTTTCCTTTTAATTTGAGAGTTGTCGTTATAAGGTTATACGAGAATGTAATTGCCAAGTTAAAGAGAAGGGAGGGGTGGTCAAAAGATATTAAGTGTAATATCAAAGTCAAACAAGGTTTCCCCATCTCCCCTACCCTATTTGGCATTTACATCGACAAGCTAGAAGGTTGTTTAGAGGAAGCAGGATGTGCTGGCACAATCTTAGCTGGGAGAGTCATCATCCTTCTTCACTATGCTGGCGATATCGTTCTTCTTGCAAGGTGCCCATCTGATCTTGATAAGCAGCTTAGACTTCTTAAGGATTTCTGCTGTACCATGGGTATCATTGTTAATACTGACAAAAAAAAGTTATGATTATCAAATCGAAGAATGACACTTACGCTAATTTTATGTATGACAATAGTAACTTAGAGGAAGTGTCTTCCTACAAGTACCTAGGAATTGATATTCATCATAAGCTCAACTAGAACTATAGCATTGAGAAAAGGATTCATGAGGGGTGGAAAGCTTATTTTGGTCTTGAAAATAATTGTAAAATGGAAAACATCGTAATGTGGGATAGAAATAAGTTCCTCTTTGAAACTTTAGTCACTCCGGTTATCTTATATGGAAGTGAGGTTTGGGGTTGTAGCATCTCTAGAGAATCCTGGAGAAATATTGAGCAAATCCATAATCATTTTATAATGTATAACCTCAAAATTAAAAGCAACACAGCCTACCCTATTCTCCTTATAGAAGTGGATCTTTACCCTATCGAGAGCCTAGCTATGACTAGGCTTCTATTGTACAAGCACAGACTCAATAAAATAGGAGACCATAGACTTTCTAAACTAGCCTTAAATTCCAACCAAAACCACCTAAGGCTCAAGCGAGGCTAGTAAAGACAACAAGGCTTGGTTAAACCATTGGGAGATCGACGAGAATGTTGCATTGCAAAACACTAATAACATTAAAAATATTGTTACTTCTAAGTTCAAAGAAAAAATGTGGTGTGAGAAAGATTTAGCAGCTAAAAGAAAATTAAGATATCATAAGGATGTCATCAACCCCAACCTAGAAGATCAAAAGTATCTCTATGTTTTAACTATCTCAAAGAAAAAAATTAATATAGCCAAGATTTGAACGAACTCTGATGAGCTCCATAGTGAAACGGGTCATTGGATAGTTCTTAAAACACCATGGGTGGAAAGGTTCTGCCATCTCTGTGAGAATATGAACATCAGGGATGAAAATCACTTCCTCTTAGAGTGCCCCGCATACAACCACATTAGATCTCAATTTCAAAATCTTTGTTGCAATACTGACCTTCCTAGCCTTTTACGATGTCAAAATTACAGTGAGCTCGGAAGGCTTCTCTCCAAGCTTTTTCAGCATAGGAGTAAAATCTTAAATCAAACTAAATAATTCATTTCTTTAGGTCTGATAGACCAAAGTCTAGTCTAAGTGGACGTTAACCATCATCAACATCATCATCATCGTCATGAAGATATAATAAATATATTTATATATAATATAACACAATTATTGTTCTATATTTTAAATTTTATGTTATTATTATAATAAAATATAAATATTTTTATATTTTTTAAATAATTGAGATAATCTAATATTATAGACTATTCTTTATTAATTAAGGTAATTAATATTATTATGAGTTATATTAATTATAAATTAAATAATCAAAAATATATATAAAAATGTATTATTATTTATATAGTTATTAATAATCATAAATAGTTGGTGTTTAAAAAAATACACATAATAATTATTAATGTGGTTGATATAAGCCTATCAGTGTATATAAACCATATTGGAAAATGTTGTTGTATATATGTTTCATATACGCTTATCGACGTTTATCAACCACATTGATAAATATAGTTGTGCTAGTTATAATATTCCATGTAAATACAATAATCCATTTAATGCATTACTCATAGCAAACAAAGGTGAAAGATTCAAGATGGAAAGGTTAATTAGGTTCTAATCTACGTGTTGTATGGTGAATCTTTATGACCTTGTATGACCTTTGCATGGATTTACCCCTCATGGAACTTGGGACTAGTACCGTGGCATTAGACTACCAAGAAGGTAGACTATGGGTGGCATTGCCACCTATGGTTCTACCTTAAATGGTTGACAGTCTGTCCTACTACCAAAAAGGCTAGAGCATTAATTGTTGAGAATTCTCCATCACAATATTTGGGTATATGGATCCAACGACTCCCGTACGCCCCGCTAAACCTATGCACTACCTCGATCTCCCTGTCCTACCCATTTCTCATTTGGGTTTGATGTTTATTGTGTAATGCAGCTCTACAATTCTTTTCAAGGTTGATGGAGAATTCCATGGCAACACTGACCCTCCTCATTCCGTTAGTTTCAAGCGAATACACTAGTAAGGTTTGTGAGCGATTATCTGTCAACACTCTGCTTTCGGGTTTGATTCACCGCGTGAACAAATACGTCTGATATATTTTCCTTTGTTGCAGACATGTTCTCCAACTTCTACTTCATTTCCTCCAATAGAGTCACAAGAGCAAGAGGATGGCCCTCCTGTAGAGGTAAGGGTTTTCAGATTTTCGAAATGGGGATTCCTCTATTTCTCCCAACCTACATAGATGCACATTCACTAACTTTTGCATGGTTCTTCTAGGTATATCAACCATATTGGAAAATGTGGCTGTATATATGTTTCATATATGCTTATCAACGTTTATCAACCACATAGGTAAATGTGGTTGTGCTACTATAATATTCCATGTAAATACAATAATCCATTTAATGCATTACTCACAATAAACAAAGGTGAAAGATTCAAGATGGAAATGTTAATTAGGTTCTGATCTATGGGTTGTTCGGCGAATATTTATGATCCTTTGCATGGATTTACCCACATGGCACTTATCATGAGTGCCATGGCATTATACTACCAAGAAGGTAGACTGTGCGTGGCACTGCCACCACTGGTTGTACCTTAAATTCTTGATAGTCTGTCCTACTTCCAGAAAGGCTAGAGCATTAATTGTTGTGAATTCTCCATCGCAAGATTTGGGTCATGGATCCAATGACTCTCATGCTTCCTGCTAAACCTATGCACTACCTCTGTCTCTCTATCCTATGCATTCCACATTTGAGCATGATGTTTACTGTATAATGCGGCTCCACAATTATTTTCAAGGTTGATGGAGAATACCATGGCAACACTGACCCTCCTCGTTCCGTTGCTTTTAGGCGAATGCACTAGTAAGGTTTGTGAGTGATTAGCTGTCAACACTCTACCTTCGGGTTTGATTCACCACTTGAAGGAAAACCTCTTATTTATTTTCCTTTGTTGCAGACATTTTCTCCAACTGCTACTTCGTTTCCTCCAGCAGAGTCACAACGGCAAGAGGATGGCCCTCCCACAAAAGTAAGGGTTTTCAGAGTTTCAAAATCAAGATTCCTTTGTTTCTCCTAGCTGCCTAGAGGCACAGGCAATAACATTTGCATGGTCTTTCTAGGTATTCGATTCTCCCTTGCTCAGTATGGCTCCTTCCTAGGTAAGAGAGGGCTTGTAGCATTCAGTTTTACCTCAGGTTTAATATTGTCTACGAATTTCGAATGGCTTTAAATATTGAATTGCCATTGCACGTAAAACCCTTTGTCATGTGTTTTTCACAAAGTACACATTTGGAAGGCTTCTTAACAAGAAAATTCGTCTTATGTACTCAAGTTGTTTCTACCATCAAACCCTTCGACGGTTTGCAAATTGAAGAAATTTCCTTTGGTCTTGTTTAATGTCAGAAGTATTTTAATTGTTTTGGTAGCTTAGCTGTTCGGGTTGGTTGTCGTCTTTATGCCGAAGCTTGGCCAGATATTCAGTTCTTAGACTGTAATTCTACCACATTATTAAATTTCATTTTCCATAAAAGGGTTGCATCGCACTCTATTTGGCTATTTCCCTTTTGGGGATTTTAAGGGTTTTCAACCTAGCTGCACGATATCCACACTTGGTTAGTGTAATTATAATTCGAACGATCTTGTAAATTTTGGTGTTTTCCTTGGGATCATTGTTCTCAATTTATTTGAAGATTATTAGTCTCAATTTGTTAATTTAGATTCCACTGTTATGTGGCCAGTTGGCTCTCAGTCCTTTATTATGGAATTGACAGAGGCCAAGATGGACCCTGTCAATTCTGTCATGATTTCATATGTTTCTAGAAGCTCAGTTAATGATTAATAGAAAGAAGAGTTTGACAATTTCAGACTGCCTATCACACTTCATATTGGAATGAATTTGAATAATGTTCAGTGTTAACGATATGGTTCAATCTCTGTAAGCTCCATGCATTAGTTTAATATGATTTGTGGCTCCATTATCAGATAACATTTTTCTCTTATAATTCTTAAACTATTTATGTTCATATTATCTCAGAGTTGATAGTAAAAGAACTACCTTACAAGGGTTTTGAAATCGTTTTCCTATTATCACTTGGAACTGTTTAGAGCTATGTATCTTATGAAACATATGAGTAAGCAGGTCAGACTAGTAATAAAATTAACAGTATATATTTCTGGTCATTTGTTTAATAAGATAGTATCAATACCTTGCCTTATTCATGAAAAATTAACCATAATAAATGATAGAATCTACTTACTACATATATATTCTTAAAACAGCATAATATAATTGATAATATAGTCATGATGATAATCGTTCGTTCTTGGTTCAAGTAATGCTTTTCTAGGAATGAATAATAAGCATGGAGTTTGTCACTTATCTGTTTCTGCCTGTTTAGAACTATATAAATACTTTTTGTTTTCTGGAAGGTCTCACCACCTAGCCATGGACTTGGCAATTATGTCTAGAGTCGCCCTACAAGCACTTCTTGCTCTTGAATGTTATTGGGCAAATATAGTCTAGCATCTTGGGCTTCAGGACTACAGTCCAACCTCAAGTAGCATACAAGTTCAACTATTAGACATAGATTTCTTTCCCACTGGTTACTTGTGCCCAACTCAAGGAAAAATATGAGCCCCTCCTTTTCCTATTCTTTCCCCTTTTGGGGAGGAAATATGGGCAACTATCTCTAACTGTCTAAAGAGTTATGTAATTGTTTCATTCAGCTCATTTAACAAACTGTTTAAATTCCTTAATAAAAACATAACAAATGTTATGGCTTTCCTAGCCTTAATCCTTTAATAAACTATGTTAAGAAAAGTAAAAGTTTTTGAAGTAATACGCAAAACTTGGTAAGAAAAATAAATGTTTGTGCAACATAGGGTGTTACAACAAGATTGCTTATTGAAAAAAATATGCTTAGTATTGCAAATTTATATATTAAAATTGGTTTAAAATTATTTATAAATATGTGTTGGACTGTAAATAATAATATACATACAAATTATTCTTATGTATTATTATCATTATAATATTGTATATCGATACATTAAATTTGGTTTTAAGATTGACTGGCTATGTATCTTAGCCATATAATCTATTTAGTTCAGACAATATATCAATCATATCTAGTCAACTAACTAACAACATTCTAAACAAACAACTCACTTAGAATTTAGAAATTACAAAAACCAATACTTTTTATGATGAAGAATATCACATATTAAGCATAAGATAAGTTAGTGTGCACATAAGTGTGATTCTTTATAATCATACAATCACATAATAATTGAGTGCATTACTATGACTGAGTTGGATTAGAAATGTGATTAGAGGCCAGGAGTAAAGGCTAGGAGCATAGTTGGACAATCATAACATTAAGGGAGATTTAAGGCAAAGAAGTAGGAGATAGTTTATGATTATAATATGAAGGGATAGGGTAAGAAGATGTTTGAAGCACGAGGTAACAATTAACCCATTGTAGTCTAAGCAAACAATTAGAGAAGCCTATGAAAGGTTTTTGTTTTTTTTATTGAAAAAAATCAAATTTATCTATAATGTGAAATAGCTTGCAAATCACATTATTTCGGACCACGTCCATCAGTTAAAAGTAGAGAAATTGTTGTCAGTTTCTGTATGTCTATCGAAATCCCTAGCATATTGGAACTTTTGTAGGGTATGCTCTTTGATTTTATTGATATCTTGGTCTATTTACTTCTATTCGTATCCATTGGTCTCCTTGATTTTATTGATATCTTAGTATATTTACTTCTATTCATAACCACCAATCACTCGGTATTTCTAGAGAAGTTGTTGGCAGATGAATGTGTGAAGTTGAAGAGGATAAAGGGGTTGGGGCAGTGTACAAATCTTCGATTTTATTGATATCTTGGTATATTTACTTCTATTCATAACCATCGGTTACATGGTATTTCTGGAGAAGCTGTTGGCAGGAGAAAGTGTGAAGTTGAAGAGGATAAGTGGGTTGGATCAATGTACACATCTTCGAAACCTAGATATTATAGGTTACCCTATTAAGAACTGGAAGACAGAAAATATATTCATCAAACTGAGCAGCCCTTAAGTGAGGAGCTTCACGTGGAGACTGCCTCTAGTAGAATACTCTACATTCATCATTAAGCATCATCAATATATAGTTTACAAGCAAATAGGGAAGTTAAAACCACCACCTAGAATGTAGGAACAAATTCCTAATCTAAGTCTCACGCATAACTAATGAACTGGCTCTCTCCAAGAATACATTTCTCCATTAACTTTAACACTCCCCCTTAATGGAGAAAGGATTCACTAGTACTCCTAACATCTCCTTAAATAACTCAAATTTAATTCTTCCAAGAGGCTTAGTAAAAATATCTTCAGCATTGTCACATGTATTACAAAATTTAATATGAATTTCCTTTTACTGAACCTTCTCCCTAAGAAAGTGAAACTTTGTATCAATATGCTTGGTGCTTTTATGAAACACTGAATTATTTTCAAGTTTGATTGAACTCTGGTTGTCACATCTGATAATTGTTGCATCTTTTTGTTCTTCTCCGGCATCATGGAGAAGTCTCCTCAACTGAATTGCCTCACACGTTGCTGCACACATTGCTTGATTATCTACTTCTGCTGAAGGAAAGGATATAGTGTTATGCTTCTTGTTGCTCCATTCAATGACCTCAGACCCAATGTTGAATGCATAACCTATTAAGGATTGTCGGTCATCTAGATTTCTAGCCCAATTTGAGTCTGTAAAACTTGTCAATCTAACATCAAACGAATAAGTATATTTAATACCAAAACCTAAAGTTCATTGAAGCTACCTTAAGATGCCTTTCATTGCAACCCAATGATTATCAAGAGGCTTTGACATGAATTGGCTCAATATACTGACTGCAAAAGCCAAATTCGACCTAGTTGTATTAAAGTAAATTAGATTCCCAACCAGTTGTCTATACAATGTTTCATCGACCTCCTTAGAACCATCATTATTTTGAAGTTTGGTATTCTTCCGTAAAGGCACTAAGGTAGCTTTACACCGATCCATTCTGAAATTTTTCAATAAACTCCTGACATACTTTCCTTGAGACAGAAAAGTCTGGCCATAATCCCTCCAAACTTCAAGACCCAAACAATAGCGTAGCTCTTCGTGGACTTTCACCTCAAAAACATGTGACATCTGCTCTTTGATTTCTTTAATGAGTTCATTAGCATTTCCTGTAATAATAAGATCATCTACATATAAATAAATCAAAATAATTTTCCCATTTTCATCAAACATTGTATACATATTAGGGTCATTCTTTCTTCTTTTATAACTATTTTGTCGAAAAAATGAATCAATTTTATCATACCATGACTTGGGTTCCTGTTTTAGTCCATACAATTCTTTCTTCAATATACAGACTAAATGTTCCTCCCCCTATTTAAAAAAACTGTTCAGGTTGCATTAGATACACTTCTTCTTTTAATTCTCCATTTAAGAATGCAGATTTCACATCTAGCTGGTGTATCATCCGATGATGTCTGGTAGCTAAAACAATTAACATTCTAATTGTGTTTAATTTAGCTACAGGGCGAAGGTTTCCTCATAGTCTATGCCTTGTTTTTGCGAGTTCCCCTTTGCAAACAACCTATATTTATATTTGTCTATGCTCTCATATGCTTTAAATTTAGTCTTGTATAACCATTTGCAACCTATGGGTTTTTTGCCTTGAGGTAGTTCAACTACATCCCTGGTTTTGTTTTTAAGTATTGACTCATATTCCTCTTTCATGGCTTCCCTCCATTCACTATATTGATTTGCTTCTTTATAAATAGAGGGTTCAACAACATTTCACATACTAGTTAAAAGAGCATGATCCATATATCTTGCTGGCAATTGAATTATCCTACCTGATCTCTTGAGTGGTGGACTGGCTTCAAATCTATTCTGATCATCCCTTGGTGGACTTGGCCTCCTACTTGCATCTGTACCATCCACTTAATTCTTTTTCTATTGTTGTTGCTGATGATTTTGTTGTTGTTGTTGCTCATGGTTGTCCCTTTCATAACTTCCATCTTCCACCAATGAAGGCATGTGCCAATCTTCATTGCCTCTATCATGGTTTCCGTCATCAACCTGCTCATGGAATACTACATCTCTACTTGCAAACACTTTATGAGTAGAAGGATTAAACAATTTATGAGCTTTAAACTCTGTGTAGTATCCAACAAAAATGCATTTAATGGCCTTTGAATCCAGTTTCTTCCTATCCTCTTTTGGAACATGAACAAAAAATTTAGAGTGAAAAACTCTTAAATGATTAAGTGCAGGCTTAAAACGTAATAAATCTTCGAATGGATTTTTAAAATCAATGTTTTTTGTTGGATTTCTATTCTTCAAATATACTATAGTATTTATTGCTTATGCCCAAAAACGATTAGACAAATTGTTACCTTTTAACATGCTTCAAGCACACTCCACAAGGGTTCTACTCTTCCTCTCTACAACCCCGTTCTGTTGAGGAGTGCGGGGTATTGTGAACTGCTGAATTATCCCATGGTCCTTGCAATATTTGATGAAACTACCCTTCTTGTATTCTCCCCCTTGGTTTGAGTGGAGAATTTTGATGAATTTTCCTATCTGTTTTTCAATCATGCCTTTGAACTCTTTAAAATATTCAAAGTATGATTCTTCTTTCTGAGAAAATATACCTAAGAAAATCTCGTGCAATCATAAAAAAATAATAGGAAATAATAAGCACTTCCTAATGACCTCATTTGCATTGGCCCACACAAATCAATCTACACAAGATCTAGTATATATCTCTTCTTTCTATCTAAATTTGCAGGAAACTCATATCTATGCATCTTCCCAAATGCACATGCTTCACAATCTACATGAAAATTCTTTAAAACAGGAACCATTGACCATACCTCATTTTTGACGTAGCAACAACTCATTGAAATTGATATGACCAAATATTTGATGACATAAGTCTTCTGCAGTCATAATTGTTGAAGTCAAGGCTTGGTGTGATGTGCTTCTTACATTTAGTTTATACAATCCTCCCACTCAAATACCCCGTGTAATTGGATTCAGATGATCCAATAGACCTTTAATAACACAATAAGACTTAAAAAACTCTACCTTAAGGTTTTGATCTGTTATCATAGAAATAGTGATCAGATTCTTTTTTATTCCAGGAACATACATTACATTTTGAATATGTCTAATATTTCCAGTAGGAAAAAGGATAGGAACATTACCATACCTTTTGATTTGGTACCCTCTATCATCACTAAATTATATATTTGCACCACTGCTGGTTTCTTTAAAATTCTCAAACCAATGTCTGTTACCTGTAATGTGAGTGGAAGCTCCTGAGTCCACAAACCAAGTTTCTTTTTCATCATCCTCAACAGAGAATGTAGAATCAGATACAAGCACTCTAAGATTCTGATTTTGATCTTCATTAACAAAGTTCCTTGCATGCTTCTTATGTCTATGCAGACCTTCATCAAACTTCTTCTTATGGCAATTTTTAGCTATGTGACCAATTCTACCACAATAAAAACACTTGGGTCCTGAAACACTTCTATTTGAAGAAATAACTTGAGGTAGTTTTATTTGTGGTGTGCTTCCACCTTTCTATCCTGCACTTGTCTTCCCTTTGAAGGGATTATTCTTCGCCATTAGAGAAATATTTTAACTCTGGGGTTTTAGAGTCATGTGACTCTCTTCCTCTTGCATTAGGATCCCTGTCAATTCTTCAAAATTGGGGGCTTCCTCTCTCGTATTCAAGCTTGTGATACACATCTGCTAGTCATCAGTCATACCATTCATAGTGATTGTGATGGAATCAGTGTTTGACACTGTCTCCCCTATGTCGCCCAAATTATCTCTAGCAACCTTGATTCGAGAGATGAATGCAACCAATGATTCATTCTCCTCCATTTTAATGGAGATAATATTGCTTTTCAAAAACAACAAGCAATTTTTGTTTTTGATCTCGTACAGGTCCTTGAGGGTTGTCCAGATGTCATTTGTTGATTTACATTCATGGATGTGAGGGATAATACAATCTTCCACTAACAATTTTAACAACACCTTTTCTTTGTTCTCCCTCTTTTCCCAGTCCTGGATTGTTTTTGTTGTTCTACTTGTAGCTATGGTCGGCGTCAACTCATCACTGCTTACAATTTCCCATGCGTTTTTCCGCTCAAGCAGGGTCTACAACTTAAATTTCCAATTAGAATAATTGGATTCATCAAGATTATTCCTTTCATTCAGATACACCTCTGCCATCTTATTATTCATCTTGACAAGTCTCCCTAAAAAAAATAGGCCCTCCAACAATTAAAAAACAGATCTATCTCCATATCTAAGGAGAAATCTCAAGAAAAAGGGTGCTCTCTCTTAATAAAAAACAACTTGTTCTATTCGATGCAAAAAAGAACAAAATCCCCCTTTTTTAAAAGATATAGAAACCCTCTTCTTCGGTTCTTAAATAAGCTCATTTTTAAATGTGTAGAAACCCTCTATCAAATGCGCCCAACACTTTAAAAAATGTTATAACCCCTTAATTTTGTTTTTAAAACTCGGGTTTCAATACACCTTTGCTCTCGACCTTCTAATATCAGGCCCTTTGACTTTCGTCCTTTCTCAGAAACGCTGAAGCAGCTACAATCGTCCATTGCATCAGCCTCCAGCTCGCACAACGTCATGTTGGTCCCCTCACGTCGACTGAGGGTCGATGATCACTGCAGCAACAAGCCACCTAAGACTTGATCCGCTTCGTTGGAGCGAGAGAGCATTAACCAAATCATCGGGGTTTGACTGAGATTGAAGCTCTCCCACTTACCTTGAAGCTCTGATACCGTGTTAAAAACTGGAAGCCAGACAATATATTCATCAAACTGAGCAACTCTCAGGTGAGGAGCTTCATCGAGAGACTGCCTCTAGCAGAACGGTCTCCCACAGGAAAGTGTTATCATAGACGAATAGACGAATTTCACCGAGGCACAAATTTCTCCCACATGTAAGTGATCTGCGTTCAGCTTCACTGGTAAGGCTTCACATCTTTAGATCCACTTAATGGCCAACCCATCCACACAGGGCTGCCCCAGCTCTACAGAGGCCGCTGCCATGACTGCCACGAGAAACCACAACCAAATGACGACCAAACTGCCACCGCTCAGCCTGCTCGACTTCCACTGCAACGATCAAGCCACCACCATCACGCAGATCCACTAGTCCAGCTCTTCACCAGAGACACGACAGATCGGACTCCACTGCTTGCTCCTCACGCTGGTTATCGAGCTGCAACAATGAACAAAAGTTGCACAAATCTGATCTCCGCAACCGGCATCGCGGGTAGATTAGACAGATCTAGAAGTTCATCGTGCTTTCGCACCTCTGTAGATGAAAAAATGATAGAGCATTCGTCCCAGCTCTACTCCTTTTCGGTCCACGCTGCTTCTTGCTCAATATTCCAAAGTGAGTGATACTACGAACTGATCCTTCGAGAAATACAACAGCCTCCAACAACCAGTACACAGATCCTCGAATATCCAACATGCAGATACTCCAATAGCGTGGTAGTCAACCTCCGACCAACACGCAGATCCTCCAACAGCGCGGCAGTCAACCTCTGGAAACATCCTTTTTCCCGTCAAATCCGCATTGGTGGCCCGTGATGAGGGTAAACGGTGATAAGCACGATTTTTTTATGCCAAATATTGTGCTGCTCCAAATCTAGGGCAGCGATACTTCCAACTCTCAATCCAGCGCTGTTTCAATTATCCTCAGAAATATCTTTTTATTTTTTCCTCATGCTATACCTCAACACTTTTTCCTCCTTGCCATCAGACCTCCTTTGCATCAATAATGGCCACAATCCTGCGCAGGCACTCATCCAATCACAAAAGCAATCTGGATTTGACTATTGAAAAACAGAGACAGATAAATAGATGTGAACAGATAAAGAAATAGTTACAAAACGCCAAGATATGGAAATAGCAGAATCTTTATTCGAATGGGTGAATACTCCGCTCTATTTGATTCATGTGCCTTACCTTATTTATATCATATTACATAACTGTAAACAGAACTAACGGGAAGCACCTAACTACAATACAGTTAACCGGTTAACGAACTAACTACAATCGTTACATAACAGACGGGAACCACCTACAATACAGTTAACCGGTTAATGAACTAACTAAATTCGTTGTTCGTTGTCACAAACTAACAAACTCCACCTTGACAACGATTTCCTAATTTCTTGCCCATGCAAAAAATATATTCATCAAATTGAGCAACTCTCAAGTGAGGAGTTTCACTTGGAGACTGCCTCTAGTAAAACGTTCTGCATTCATCATTAAGCATCATGAATATATAGTTTACAATCAAATATATAAGTTAGAACCACCATCTAAAATGTAGAGACAAATTCTTAATTTAAGTCTCACACATAACTAATGCACTGACTCTCTCCAAGAATACATTTCTCCATTAAATTTAACATGCCCTGAGTTAGAAAATCTTCCAAACATGGAAACAATGGTGTCTTGGGAGGAGTTGTGGGTAAACAAATGTTTGAATCTGGAGAACATTAGCGGTTGGAGCAAGCTGCAAAGCTTAAATTTCATTACATCTCCAAGTTAGAGGAGCTGCCAAGTATGGAAACATTAATATATTTGGATGTGTTACACTGAAGAGCATAGGGATGTTAGGCACACTGCACAGCTCTTATACTCCTAAGTGCTACGGGGTGTTCTGAGTTACAAAGGCAACCAAGTATGGAGAAATTGTCTAAAGCTGAAGAGAGTAAGGGGGTTGGTGACGGTGACAAAGCTTAGAAACTTAATTGCCTCATATTGCTCTGAGCTTGAAGAGGAGCTTCCAAGTATGGAGACATTAGTATCTCTTGAAAAGTTGGTGGTAATCAGACTTCTAAAGCTGAAGAGTATGTAGGGATTATTGCACTTGAGAAAGCTTAGAGAGCTAAATGCTTGTGGGTGCCCTGAGTTAAAATAGTTAGAGGATGTTAAACATATTACATGGTTGGACACACTTGACGTCTCTATGTGTCCGAAATTAAACTGTCCACCGTTGCAGTGGTGGACCAACTGTGTGGATGAAGGCATGCTACTTCACACGAAAAGAAAAGCAGCGTGAAGGATTTCGGTGCTCAAAGAATAATTTATCATTTCGATTGAAGTTAAATATTAAACACTATGCAATATCTTGTTCATTATTAACTTAATTATTAAGTTAATACATGGTTTTTAATATTTAAAAAAAACGCTACTTTTTACATTAATATTGGCAGAATAATTTAATCATTAGTCGAAGACTTTCCTATATTGACCTAGGTGGATGTAGCGTTGTTGACTTTTATTTACTTTTTATTTATAGACAGTCTCGATGGAGTTTAAAGAGAATATGCTTCATCTGAGTTATTGATGGACGACTGGGCATGATAGGAACCTGAAGAGTTTGATGTTCTATTTTTTATTTTTCTTTGTTGTCTCGTCCTTTCATGCATGTCATAAAAGCGGAAGATGGATAATCGATCTGTGTGTCCTTTGGATTATTCTTTAATTTATCTATAAGTCTGAGCGACGCGGTTTCCAGCATAATGTCCGATTGTTCGTTTCAATGCACCACGATGGTGCGCCATGGATCGTCGATTTCTTACATGATGGTTGATGGTTCGTTTCAATACACCGTGATGGTGTCAAGAAGGACCGAGACACCAGCTCAGGTTAGCAATGGATGCTAATTTATTGCGTGTTCGTTTAAAATTAATGGGTTTAATGACTTCTAGTTCACATGTTCAAATACATCATTCATCAGGAATATCCTCGATTTTTTTCTGTAGCTCTGAGAAATTGTACAACGAATTTGCAGTGCTGACGACTGTAGCTCTGATGCATGCTTGCATAAAATTTATTTCATTTACATCTATTATTCTCGATCAAGTGGAGGCCAAGCTGAATCGAGATCCCAAGAAACTAAGGGACAATAGGAAAGTACTGAGCGAATATGGAAACATGTCGAGCGGTTGTGTGCACTTCATCTTGGATGAGACGAGGAAGTCATCTCAACAAAATGGATGCTCGTCCACCAGAGAGGGATTGGATGTGGAATTTCTGTTTGGATTCGGGTCGGGCCTCATTGTAGAGACAGTCATCTTGAAGAGCATTCCCCTACAGTGATTGAACCACAATCGTCTAAAAAATAAATCTCGTTACTCGTTACGGTAAATATCTGGTTATGCAAGCTTCGTGGGAATCAAAGTGAAACCCGAATAATTGCTTGCTGGGATGTTATGTAAACGACTGAGAGTCATGTCCTTGAATTTTCATATTGTATATATTTTTCCAAGCTTTTCATAATAATATTGTTATTCCCGTTTATTATGGATAAATTGTTAGAGCAGGGCATACATATAATACAGTGGATTTATACTCAGAGATTTAAATGACAATAGTAGAAAATAATTCACAGAGATAGATAAATGGAAAAACAACAAGATTACTTAATTAGAAACAGTGGAATAGATAAAACAATCACCAGAAAACAGAAATCACTTTGATATCAGTTATTAGACCAGTGCATACATAACACACACCAGATTATACTCTGTGAATTATTCTCTGCTATTTCTGTCTAAGTCTTTGAGTATAAATCCACGCTCTGGTTTAACACAAATCTTTTCAATTATTAGTATTTATATGGTTGGACGTGATTTTGATAATATTGATACCAATCCCTCAGGAATGTTTCTTCAAATTTATGTCATTTTTGTTGTTTGCATAAATACACACATTGATAAATTCTAAACAAATTATAAATCATAATTTTCTGGCACAGATGCTTCTCTTACATGGTGAGAGAATTTAATAGCCCATGCTTTCCCAACATTATGAAATATGAAAAAAGCTAATCCCGTACCTCCTAAATTTTTTCTTCAATTTCTTTTTATCATTATAAGTATTTAAAACTTAATTTTATTTATTTTTTAATAATTGTTTCTTAATTATAAATTTAACCATATTAGTGATTATTTATAAGTAACGTGGATATATATTTTAAGTATAGAGTGTTACATAAAAGACAATCCTAATTCTACCGTGGAAAATGCTTTAAATCAAATCAAGAGAATCCTTCATCTCTCCCTTCACGAATTGAATCGGGAGTTTCATAAGGAAGACAGAATACAAATATGTTGTCGGGAGTTCACGAGACCTTCAATTTGTCTACAAATATGGTGATGGCACATCCATTTCGAACAAGGAAATAAAGGACCAGATATTCAAAATTCTAGTCAACCAAGCACCCGTTGAGGAATAATGACGACCCTGTTATTAGCGGTGTATATGAACTTTTTATGGTGCGTAAACGTGTGGGGCCATAGATTAAATAAATTAAACAATCAAAGGATAAGAAATTTTGTGCAAAGTTTTTATGGTTGTACTTATCGAGTTTTGCTAGACATTGTTCACTAATTACGTTTTGAGAGGAAAAAAAGAATGCTTCTATTAATAAATAAAAATAGTACATATACTTGGTTCATAAACTTCATCCATCCAATCAAACATATGAGTTGGATATGTATGTTTCATAGTCATAACCATAATTAAAATCAGACTATCTAAACACACTTAATAACTATTTAAGTGATGTCTAAATTTAAACACAAAATGAAAAACAAATTAAGTATATTGTGTGATAACCAAAAATAGCAGCGTATTGTTAGGAAGATATAAAAGCTTGACTAATAAATTGTGTCAGTATAGAGGCTTGCCGGTGGGTAGACCATGTCACTCAAGCCAGGCATAGCCAACCCTCCTCTAGGATCCTGTCATCAACTAGAAATTTGTACTATATTTTACCAGGGTCGCAAGTCAGGTCAGCCTTGGATAGACGATCAACCTTTGTGCTGCCTTCCCTATAATATGCGTGATGGTGTATGTGTGGAGGGAGCTAAGGATTTGCTTGATCTTCTTGATCCATCCCAGAAGGAGAGGTGGGTTGAAATCAGTAGTCCCCTTAATATGTCAATCAATGCCTTTGAATCCCCGTATGTATTTAAAGAGTTTGTGTTCTTTTGTGTCGCGAAACAAAGTAGCCCCCAAAATGCCATAGCCTCCGCCTTGGTGTTAGTACCAGTGCCCCCATTCAACCACAGATGATATTCAGTTGTCAAGTCAATGCAGAGCACTGCACCACACCTGCAGATTCCCAATTGGGCAGCCCCATCAAAATATCCAGTAGGGGGATTATTTTCCATGGTCTTCATCCTGTAGGCACGGTCAATAGATTTTAGAGAGTTTGAGGTGGTGGCCTTCATTCAATAAAGAACCATGTGTATTAACTAGGAGAAATCAACTTCTTTTTCTTCAAATATGAGCTCGTTACGTGATCTCCATATCTCCCAAATGACGAACAGTGGGAGAGTCCATATTTCCTACTGGCCCTTCATCCATTCAACCATGAACTCTTCTAAACTCTCAGTCTGCCAAAAAGTGAAATTAAAAACATCAGCAAAAAAATTCTAGATGCGGATAGTGAAGGAGCATCGCAAGAACAAGTGAATGATAGTCTCAGTGTCCGCCATGCAAAGTATACATATACCTAGTCCGATATGTCCCCTTTTTCATAGGTTATCCCAAGTGAGAATCTTGTTTCTCCACACTAGCCATGCAAATAGGATAATATTTGTGGGGATCTTCCATTTCCAAATCCTGGTGAACCATGATCTTTCCAAGAGACCTACAGAATGAGACAATAACCACCTGTAAGTTTCCACCACAATACGAGCTCTTTTTCTAGCCTCTTGAACCATCTTAAACTATCACCCCTGCAGTCAAAACAAGTCCGAACTCTTTTCAGAGAATTGATGCATGTGTTCCATTCCATGGCGCTACTAGATGTAGAACCTCAACATTCATCAAGATCGGGCAACCCGAATCCCATCTGAGTGATGGGCCTCTAAATTAGACATAAATTAAGGCCCATGCCTCTAAATTAAACATAAATTGAGGCCTATGACCATCCTTCAGCACATTAAACCTCTCTTTTTGCATTAGATAATGTATTTTTAACTTTAATATATTCATTAGGAAGGTTTATGAAGATTTGGAGGAGGAGATAATTTAGAGACTTTCTCCCTACTATAGGAGGATCACTATTAAATAATAAATAAATAATATATTATGGAATTATGGCACAGATTGTGGAACTCCAATGATTGAGAAAATCTAAGAATGTGTTCCCTCCCATTTAATGCAGATTCCTAGTATTCAGAACCAGATCCACTAGTCAAGGGATTTTGGTGGGGAAAGCTTCCTACATTAAAGGGGAATTACTCCTAATCATTTTGTTTAAGTACCAAGTCAAATTTGCCTCTCGGGAGAGATTTTCATTAGTGTTCTTTTGGGGAGAACCCGTATTTCTGCAGCTCCATTGTATTTTATTGCAGGCATGTAATTGTATTGATGAAAATAATGAAGATTGATATTATGTTCAGATTCTAAATCTTGTTCTCCTCCATAGGTCTCTAAGTTTCCTTGGGATTGGCCATCCCAGGAGCCTCGTAGCCATTTTTTATCATTTCCTTTTCTTCTTGCCACTTCTTATTCACACACATCTCTTGTTTTTATTTCTTTCTATTTCTGCATTTAATATTAATGATTTATTGTGGTAGGATTAGGTTAAATGGTTGATGTCAGTTCTTTTGTAGGATCACAAGTATCATTCCATCCTTGGAAAATATTTGTAGGGTCATAGTAATCATTGAGCTACTTGGATTAACTTTCTTATTCCCAAATCTAGAATTCTGGAACTCCTTTGTGGCAAAGAAGAAATTTTTTTTGCTATTTTTTAGAGCATGCTAATGAGCTTCAATTGAGTTGGTTCCACTTGCATTAGATAAAAAACATTCTAGTTCATAAAAAAAATTAACCCATTACATTTTCACTTGACTAGGTTAGGAATTTTATAGATTTACTGGCTCATTTGTTCTCAAATTTTTAGATTTTCGACTAGTAATTTTCTGTTATTTGTTAGCGTGGGTTAACAAATGTATTTTTGAGTGATTCCACTTGGAATGGGGACCTAAGACATCCTAGTCAATAAAAAAAATTGTCTTGTCCAATTTGTATTTTATTTGCTTGTTCATTCGATGAATTATAATTTCGTATAGTAAATCTGTAACATCCTATAGTAAAATAGGGGATCCTGTAAGAGAACTAGGACATCTTGTAGGAGAACTAGTACATCCTGTAGAAAATCTAGTAGCGCCCTGTTTTGAGCCGGAATTGAGAAAAATCATCATTGAAAATGGGATTAGGCCCGTACCTGACCTCCAAGACATCAAAATCATTGTACCCCTCTTCCTCCACACCTGTCTCCCCTGCCAAAGATCAAGGAAAGATTAGCATTTTCATTCATAAAGCAAAAAAGGTTAAAATAATGAGTTCTTTTATATTTACACATGCAAACAGAAGTTAGCAGTCTCTAGATTAGATTTCATGCTTAGATTAGTTAAAACATCACATGTCACAAATAGGGTTATTTTGCAAGCAAAGGGTGTTAATAAGTAGATAGAGTATTTCGTGCTAATTTACAAGCATTTTTAAATTTAGTCTTTCATTTATGCAAATAGGCAGCATTTCTTTTCTCTCATGACAACAAAGGAAGGGCACATTGTATGTTGCACATACAGTGTCGATACCTCTTATGTTTGTATGAACCTTGGGTTGATAATTAAATTCGGTAGCCTCAGGAGTTGCAACATTCTTGTTGCAATACCGAGGCTTGTTACCTTTTGGCACCGTTGCTGGGGAGGTGTCAAAGTATGCATTTTTTTCTTCCCTAGTTGATTCATTTCCTTTTACTTTGTGCAAAAACAAAAAAATAAAATTCATTATGAATATTTAATTTTTAAAGTAGAAAACTACATTGCATTATAGTTTTCATTCAATCATAAAAACAAAAACCAAATTTCTCCAACACCAACCCACCCCCCATTTGACCACATGGTGCAGTAAGAGCTACAACACCATTCACTTTTGCAGGTAGAAGAAGAAGATGGCAAAGAATGTAGAAGAAATGGATGGAGATGATGATAATGAGGAAGATCATCTAGGATTTCCCATTCAAGATACTGATATCAATGTGCACGTGAAGAACATCCCTCCATATTTTCTTCCAAAATTTCATGGTCTAAGGTCAGAAGATCCAAAAACCTTTCTTGTTGAATTGGAAATTATTTGTAGATCTTACAGTTACCTATTAAAAACTCAAAAATTGAGATTGTTTCTGGAAACATTGAAGGGTAGAGTTCTTAAATGGTTCATGTGTTTAGGGACTAATTCAGTAAGATCATGGAATGATATGCAAAAGATATTTATAGAAAATTATAAAGATCATAATCTTAAAGAAGAAATCTTTAGAATGAATAAAAAAGAAGATGAGAGTATAGAGGATCTAGTAGAGAGGTTCATGTATAATGTTAAGAGGGAAAAACTACATCATTTAGGATCTGACACACTAAAAACCCTCTCACTTAGAACAATTAGGGATGAGTGGATTGATCTCCTTGATCTCATGAGTAGAGGTGATGCATACCAAATATAATTTGAAGAAATTTGTGAAACATGCAAGCACTTTTCAAGAGGAAGGGAAAGAGTAAGTAAATCAACATCAAGATCGGTAAGTCAAGCTAAACTTGGAAAACATAAAGTCTTAGCAATCTAACTGAACAAGTAGAAATTCGAAGAATACAAAATGAGGAAAAAGAAGATGTTGATATTTGTGTTTTCCATGCAGAATTACATAATGTTAAATATTGTCCATTATTACCAAGGTTGAAGGAAATTTACCAAGAGGGAAATGGAACAAGTCAATTGCCAATGCAACTATGTTATGTAGCTGCAAGAGTACCATGGCAGCCTATTTAACCTGATATAATGCAAGAGCCTAATTCATAATTTCAATCTTATGCACATCCATCTCAAAGTAATTGCAATACACGCTTTCCTTCGCAACGTTGGCCATATCAACCCCAAAATCAATCTTGGCAACAAGGTTGGAAAATAACTTATGGGAACCATCCACAATTTCTTCAATATTTTCCTTAATATCCTCCATACCCAACTCCATGTTATCCCAACTATCCACCTCCATTGCAGCCACAACCCTAACCACATCCATCTCAAATATCCACTCCCACTCAACTACCTGTACCACCATTTCCAAACCCACACATTGAAGTAGCTCAGCCCACTTAGAATGCTACGGTACAACACTTCCAATCATATCCTCTTGAGATCAAAAGTATTCACCATAAATTAGGAAGAGTATTGCAAAAAAGAGATTATCTTGATATCATTGAAGGACCACATCTAGAAGAAGAAGATTCAAATGTGAAGACCATAGATTCATGGGCTACACTTGATGAAAAGCACACATCAAAAACAGAGATTGAGAAAAATCCCTCATGGTTACCATCAAATCCTCCATGCATTTAAGATAACAATCAACCAAAAGAGGAAGATCTGAAGGTCATGGTAGAAGAATACATGAAGAATGATCCAGATAATCAATCAAACCAAGGGCTTGAAATTTATATTAAGATTTGGTTCCAGACATTCACTAAGTTGCAACAACACTCTCTTCTTCAATTGCGCTTGATTCATCAAAGAGATGCATGAGCATCTAGACTTAGCCAACAATGTGAAGGTTTGTTCACACGTTGTGGCTAAATGAGTTGAATTTCATTGACCTGAGTGGTCAAGAGTTAGTTTTGGTCGAGAGGGTTGGATCTCTTGAAAATGATATGTAATTCATTAATGTGATTGTTAGGAAATTGTCTTATTTTAGATTGAAGGATAAGTGGCTAGCATAGGTATGTAATGGAACTTGAAAATAGATATTTGATTGTTAAATTGTTTAAAATAGAGATTGAGTTGTTCATACAATTAGAGTAGGATTCAACTCATAAAAGAATAAATTGTAATGAAGAAGGATTAGCTAAGATAACTAAGGATTGAGTGAGAGGCGAGAGTTGAGTGATAAAGAGGGTTTTGAGATTGAAATAGAGGTCTGCTAATTTGTTGTAATCAAGCCAAGAGTGCCAAGACTCTGTAATTATTATTATACTGAATGAATTTGATTAGTGTGCACCTGTGTGTTAATCCTCGTGGAAACTCTTGTTTACTCTATGAATCTACGTTTTGAAGTGCATCCAGGTATTTTCTCTCTTTTCATATTTTAAATTTTCAATCTCAATATTTATGGTTAATCACAGTCATTGATATTAATAAAAGGGGTAGAAGAGCACAAAAAGGCTTGATCGTGATTGAAAGACCATACTCCATCCTAACCATCGATTTAAAGTTCAACTGTTGATGTCATAGTCAACAGCGGGGTTAGGTCTATGTTTAACCTATGCGTTGGTTGTAGACTTGCAGACCGTAGGATCTGATTGATTCTGTTATCCAATGGGTATCAAATTTTAATGTGATCGGAGTTTAAGTCTAAACCCGAACCTGAATTTTTATAGATCAAGGTCTATTAACCATATCGGCTCCGTGAGGCGGGTAAGTATTGCATAAAGTTCCCTATGCGATATCATGTCAACCGTTGGATGAACGACCATTTGCTGACCATTGTATTATATTGCATGGCATCATGCATGAGTGAATGACACTGGCCTAGATAAACTGTGATTTGCGATCTGCGATGTCACTGCCGACCGTTAGATCTGGAGAGAGAAAATCAATGACGTAGAGTGAAGTGCTATCCAAAAGGGAAAATCAACGCAAAAGTCAACATAAGACCGATTATTGTTCAATTGTTGTTCAATTGATGTTTAGTTGTTGTTCAATTGTTGTTCAATTGTTGTTTAGTTGTTGTTCAATTACCGTTCAATTGCCTCCTACATCACAAAGTCAAATCATTTGATCACTCAAATCTGGGTACATGTCAAAGCATACATCTCAAGCCTCCACATCATTTTGTATGTCATATTGATGTGTACATGGATCCATTGGAAGTATTATTATACTTGAAAGTGATTTTGTTTTTCAAGTAGGGTAGGGTAAGGAAAAAAATGAACAATAAAAGAAAAAAATATAAATCTCAGGTGAAAACCTCCTTGGAAGTGCCTTAGATTGGTTCATTGATTTAAAGCCTCCATGAGGCGGTCAATGGGTTGGAGAAAAGAAAAAAAGAGAAGAATGAAAAGATCCTAGGTGAAAACATCCTTTGAGATTCCTAGGAAGACCTACTAGTTGAAAACCTCCTTGAGGCAGCTAGTAGGCCTAGAAGAAAAGAAAAGGAAAAAATAAAAAATCCCTTGCTCCATGTATCTCTTTGATGAATGTAGGTTGTCTCCAACGTCTACAAGGGACAAAAACAATTTGCCACCAAAGAAAGAAAAACATAGTTCAAATATAGTCAAAAGAAGTCAAATTTTGACTTTCTCCTCGTTTTCTCAAATACTCCAACAAGACCAAGTCCATGTCAATCCATCCTCATCTATTTCCACCATATACTCATCATTCCAAAGCTTCTATCACTCATTTTCCTTGTTGTCCCAAAATACTACAGGAAGGCTTTGTTTTATTACAGGAAACAAAGATACATAGAGGAGAAATTTGTTTTTACCATAACCTGAAAACCATGCATCCATTTTCCAAGTTATTTCAGGGGAGATGCATATGGATGATGGTAACATGCTCAAGAAATTTCAGTAAATTCCAATGCACAATTTTTGACATCACCTAGAGCCATTTTTACATTTTTATGATATCCTTGCATCAATTTAACACACTATTTCATGGGGATATGCATATGGATTATGGTAACATGCCCATGAAATTTCAACAAATTCTAGTGCACAATTCAAAGAAATCGGCCTCCATCAAATACAACCATTTTTAGTTTCTCTCGAGATTCATGCATCCATTGACAAAATTTTGTTTATGGTGAGGTGCATAATGATGATGGAAACATTCTTAGAAAGTTTCAATTCAATCCATTCTACCATTTGCGAAATATGGATAAAACAAGTCTACTACAAGAGGTTGTCCTGAATTACTACAGGAGTTTCCTGTGGTACTACAGGAAGTTTTGAAAATCTATAGGAAATAAAGTTCGATGGAAAAATTAAGATGCATGCTTATTTTGGGATAGGGAAAAAGGACAATGACTTCAATAAATCTCATCCAACACCCATCATGACCATGTTAATCTATGGCCACACCTTCCACTCTTTCCAATACATATTTACCCTCCAATAGAAAAAGGACACAAAAATTCAAAAAAAGGGACAGCTCCAGGCCTAACCTTCAACACCACGATTCAAATAGCAGAAGCATAACTATAGAAATAATGAAACCCCTCCAAAGCTCAACAGCAATAGAGGAAGCCATCACCTGCACATCAATAAAAAGACAACCCATCAGCAAAATAAGATCAACAAAAAAGAAAAAGGAAGTCAAGAAGATGTACCTGAGTCATGAGAATCACAACAACATCAACTCAGTAGCAACATGGATGTCTCTTGTGCATATTATAGTTAGAATTTTGTTGTCAATGCATGAGAGATGAGGTTTTATAAGCCAAGGATGAGTCAACAATCTCATCTGCCTTCAACTTGTTAATGGTAGCTCACTCCTTCACTCATGCAATGTTGAAAAGCGAAATTATGAAGGGTGATGATTTCAAGGAATGAGGATAGCAGTTAAAAGAAGAAATTTTTGCAAAGACCAAGTCACCATAGTACTCCATCCATCCACTTCATATTCACTATCTATCCATCATTCATCCATCCCATTTCATAATTTAAAGAACAAACCCTACACTCTTTCTCACCCTAAAAATTTCCCGAAAAAACAAACAAAGCATCCTCTCCATTTTCAAAAACATACACTACTCCCTCTTAATCCTAGCATTATCCTCCAAACCCTCTACATCATTTCTCATCACTACCATACATTTAAAGGATTCTGAAAGAGAAGGAACGACTGCTACAGGAAGATAGAAGGTTGCTACAAGAAGGAAGAAATGAACAAATTGTGTTAAAAACAAAAAGAAGGGAGTGCCTAAGAGAGACCTAATCAAAACAATGATCTCCAAGGCCATTAGTCAATCACCTAGCCCACAAAAGAGAAGAAGAGGGCAACAAAAAGAAATAAGGTATTCACCATCAAAATATAACTCAAACTACAGTGATGAAATTAGGTTTTCCAAGAGGTCTCCAAATATCTTTCTATCTTTCTTCTAAGGCTTAAACATGGGACAAAGGCATGGGAGTCAAGTTGAGGGTCTGTCCTAGGTTCAAACTATCATTTATGCACAAAAAGGGTTTTCTGTAGTTTTAACAGGGTTTCCTATAGTTTTGACAAGAATTAACACAGGATGTCCTAGTTCTCATCTAAAGGCAGTTTGAAGGTTTTAGAGGTGTCCAAATGGTGGAACAAGGTAGTATAAGGTTGATAAGGATGTGGAAGACCTTTCCAAACTAAAAAATATTCAAGAACCCAACTTTAATAAGGGAAAGAAAGCAAGCTAATGGTCTCAAGAAACAATGATTTTTCTATGCACAAATATACTTTTGGGCTTATCCTTGTAGAACTTACAACAAAGATTCTTAAGAGAAATGACTGAGGAATGCACAAGAGAGAGGCCACTAGGGCCATGAATGAGGCACAACGAGGTCACTAAGTTGCTAAGAGGATGAGCAACACTTTCAGCATGGGTTATGATGGGCCTCTAAATTAGACATAAATTAAGGCCCATGCCTCTAAATTAAACATAAATTGAGGCCTATGACCATCCTTCAGCACATTAAGCCTCTCTTTTTGCATTAAATAATGTATTTTTAACTTTAATATATTCATTAGGAAGTTTTATGAATAATTGCATAGTTGTGCCTAATATTATCTATTTTTGTGGAATATTATGAGAATATTGGGCAGACTATGAAGATTTGGAGGAGGAGATAATTTAGAACACTGCTCTCTACTATAAGAGGATACTATTAAATAATAAATCAACAATCTATTATGGAATAATGGCACAAATTTTGGAACTCCAACGATTGAGAAAATCTAGGAATGTGTTCCTTGCCATTTAATGCAAATTCCTAGTATTGGGAACCAGATCCACTAATCAAGGGATTTTGGTGGGGAAAGCTTCATCCATTCACAGGGAATGATACCTAATCATTTTTTATAAGTACCAAGTCGAATTTTCCTGTAGGGAGAGATTTTCATTAGTGTTCTTGTGGAGAAAACTCGTATTTCTGCAGCTCCGTTGTATTTTCTTGCAGGGATGTAATTGTATAGATGAAAATAATGAAGATTGGTGTCATGTTCAACTTATAAATCTTGTTCTCCTTCATAGGTCTTTGATTTTCCTTGGGATTGGCCATCCTAGGAGCCTCAGAGCCCTTTTTTATCATATCCTTTTCTTCTTGTCACTTCTTATTCACATGCATTTGTTGTTTTTATTTCTTTCTATTTCTACATTTATTATTAATGATGTCTTGTTGTATGATTGGGTTAAATGGTTGATGTAAGTTATTTTATAGGATCAAAAGCATCGTTCCATCCTTGTAAAATTTGTGGAAGGTCATAGTAACCATTGAGATAGTTGCATTAGCTTTCTTATTCCCAAATCTTGATTTCTGGAACTCCTTTGTGGTAAAGAACAATAATTTTATGCTATTTTTTATAGCATGCAAATGAGCTTCAATCGAGTTGGTTCCATTTGAATTAGATAAAAAAAAAACATTCTAGTTCATAAAAATGATTACCCCATTTTATTTTCACTTGATTAGGTTAGGCATTTTATAGATTTACTAGCTCAGTAGTTCTCGAATTTCTAGATTTTTGACTAGTAATTTTATGCTATTTTTTAGCATGGGTAAATAGAGGTATCTTTTAGTGATTCCACTTGGAATTGGGGCCTAAGACATTTAGTCAATAAAAAAATTTATACCATCCAATTTGGATTTGATTTTCTTGGTCAATCGACGAATTATAATTTCCTATAGTAAATCTGTAACATCCTGTAGTAAAACAAGGGATCCTGTAGGAGAACTAGGACATCCTATAGGAGAACTAGTACATCATGTAGGAAATCTTTTAGCAGCCCGTTTTGAGCCTGAATTGAGACAAATCACCATTGAAGCTAGGATTAGGGCCCTACTTGACCTCCAAGCCATCAAAATCATTGTACCCCTCTTCCTCCACACCTGTCTCACCTGCCAAAGATCAAAGAAATATTAACATTTGCATTTATAAAGAAAAATGATTAAAAAAATGAGTTCTTTTATATTTACATGTGCGCACAAAAGTTAGTACTCTCTATAACAGATTTCATTCTTAGATTAGTTAAAATATCACATGGGACAAATAGGGTTAAAATAGGGTTCTTTTGCGAGCAAAGTGTGTGAATAAGTAGATAGAGAATTTCATGTTACTTTAAAATCATTTTTAAATTCAGTCTTTCATTCCTGCAAATAGGCAACATTTCTTTTCTCTCATGACAAGAAAGGAATGACACATTGTATGTTGCACATATAGTGTTGATACCTCTTAATTTTGTACGAACCTGGGTTGATAATTAAAGTCAGTAGCCTTGGGAGTAACAAAATCCTTGTTGCAATATCAAGGCTCATCACTAAGTATGACTTTTGATAGGTAAAAATAGCCTCTATGATGAATCAATTATATATTCTGCACACCCAATGGATTTCTAGTGGAGACACCCATTATCGAATCTGAGCCTATCATGATTTTGTGTCCATCCCCAAAGCTCCATACCATCCCATTTCGCCAACATTCCTATATTTTTTGGAATGATATCCAGATCATCAATCCTCTGGACGACCGATTGCTGTAATATTTGTAGATGTGTATAGCAACACGACCTCTCAAGTGTTTATGTTTAAAAATCTCCTGCCATCTCGCACATCCCTAGATAGCATGACATAATGATTTGATCAGTAATTCATCTCCAAATATGTGTTGGTCCAGTATGCCCCACCCCCCCCATAACTTAGGGAAATTCATGGCATCCCACTTGCAAAGATGGTATCTAGATTGTGTGTTATTCCCGACCCAGAGAAACTGTGCAGTAATAGACCGAATCCATTTTTGTATGGATACTAGGATTATGTACAAATGTTCCCAGTAGATGGTCAGTTGTTGTAAGACATGTCCCCTTGTGAATAGTATAGCATGGACTTACCTCATTAATATACAATCCTGATGCATTTCCAAGTCTGCGAAATATCTTATGAAGGGCACACCACTTGGATATGGAAATAATACCAAAAGTCAACATGTCACGAACAAAAGAAAGATGTGTAATGCATACCTACCTCATGATATTTATACCCTGGAATCCATCTAGCTCCTTTGCCTCCTTGATATTTAGACCGAGACCATCCAGAGCCAATAATAAAATGAGAGGAGAGAGTAAACACCCATGCCTAAGGCCCATTTTAGCACAAAAAAAAGTAGAGGGAATTCCATTGATCAAGAAAACAAACTTAGATGAAGTTATACAAGCCATAATACATTCAAAATTATGGGTTTTAACGTAATATTATGCAACAAAAGGTGGATATAGGACCAGTCCACACAGCCATATGTTTTGTGAAGATCAATCTTCATGACCAAGGCCTATTTTTGTTAAGTGTGAATGGCATGTATGGCCTTCTATACCGAAGCAATAGCATCATGTATAAGCCCATCACTCAAAAATCCAAATTGTTCTCCAAAAATGTGTGAGAACAAGTATTTTTTAATCCTTCCTGCTATTAGCTTGGAAATCATCTTATATAGGATATTACATAAGGATATAGGTTGAAAACCACAAAAAATATTAGGATTATATGTTTTAGGAATAAGTCCAAGAAAGGTATAGTTTATGGCTTCCAGGATCATAGCCGATCTCCTAGACTCCTCCACAATCTCGAGTATGTGTTGTCCCGTGATATCAAAAAAGTGTAGGAAAAATTCAACCATTCATCCATTAGGTCTCAAGCACTTGTCTTTGGTGAATGATTTGAGGACCCCCAAGACCTCCTTCAGGCTGACAGGTCGAAAAAGATCCTCATTTTCCTTCACATCAAACATTAGGGGGTAACATTCAAGAATCTACATCTGATCCTAAAAACACACCATATCTCAATAACCATATAAGTTCCCAAAATATCGAACCGCCTTGGCTCGTATTCCCTCCGGAGAGTATATCCTCTCCCTATTCATATCCTCAATATGCCAAATAATGTTTATATGCTTTCTGTGATTTGCAAATTTCTGAAAAAAAATTGTGTTGCAATCCCCCTCCTACAACTAGATAGCCTGAATCTTTAGTTTCCATGTCACCTCATGTGTGCGGAGGACCTTGTTCCTTCGGTCCATTAAGATACTAAGATATTCCTAGTCATCATGTGATGGGGAATGGACCTCCATCATTTTTCCAACTCTTTCCATTTCCTTTGTGATCTGATCTAGGTCCCCGTGCATTTGAATCTTATTTTGTTCCCAAATATTGGTCTTTTATTTGATGATTTTGAGTCTATCCATTAAATGTATCATCAAAGAAATCCCATGTGGGATTTTTTCCCCTTTCCACATCATCCTAAGGAGCTTCTTGTATTCCTCATCCTCCAACCAGATTCTATTGAACTTAAAGGGAATGCCACTTCGTCGGTCCTCCAATTTCCATTGTAGCACGATAGGCATATGACCTAAGAGAAATGACCTATGTATCCAGGATTTGACATTTCCCAACAGATCAGCCAGATGATCCTTGATCACAAATCTATCAAGCCTCTTCGTAATGTATTCATCCTCCCCCCCCGGGTGGTTTGTCCAGGTTGGTGAAATCAGAGCCGGACATATATCTTTCATATGATGGCCACTAAAGAGACCAAACAGTCTATCTACAAGGTGGTCAGGTCGAGAATGGACACCCCATCTCTCCCCCTCCAGCAAGGTGGCATTGAAATCCCCTGCGATAATCAACCCATTGATGTTAAGAATGTTGCATCGTTGTATATGATCCCAAAAGGTAGAGCAATTATTATTTGCGGCATACAAGTTGATTAGATGAAAATGACATATATAGCCACGAATCCGACCGAGTAATAAAATACTAGCAACGAGGCTATGGGCACAGAAGGTCACCTTCCTCGGCTCCCACATGGCTACTAGGCCACTAGAGTGGCCAAAGGCGTCCACACCAGCAAAATGCCATGTAAGAAATATCTCTAGGAAGTAAGATATAGCGCTAGCAACAAAGGATAGAGTTTCCTGTATCAAGATGTGATCCAGGTGGATATTGGTGGCCACCTGCCAAGTCCACCTGGACCCCCACCATTGTCTTTCTCAGCATTTTCAGTTTCCTTAATTGTAGCACAACTTACTATTTT
>APFE030384121.1:431406-503397 GCA_000404065.3 Pinus taeda
ATGGGGACCATTGCTTCCTAAGGGGGGAGGAATGATCCAGGTGGATATGGGTGGCCACCTGCCAAGTCCACCTAGACCCCCACCATTGTCTTTCTCAGCATTTTCAGTTTCCTTAATTGTAGCACAACTTACTATTTTTAGCAGTTTTTCGGGTCCTGAACTTCCGGAGCCGTTTTGAGGCCCTAAACGATGTTTTTTGGGGAATCCGGGGGCAACATGGGTCATGCAATGGACCGATGTTGCCCGTTCCAGCAATGATAGTGCTCGAATAGATCTTTCTAATGAGCTATTGTACGCGTCAAACGGAGATCATATGCTAAAGTTACGACCTCGGGAAGTTGATGTACCAACTTACCCCCAAACGGGGCCCAGAGTTTGGCGTTTCATCTCCTAGGGTTAGGTTGTGAATGTTAAGCGGTTTTCATTGTTTCTCAAAAATAAATGGCCTCGAGCCTCATTGTAACACGTCAGAGGCATGTAGCCATCACATCTCTTCTCAGAGATAAGCTACCATCGCCCTAGCTAGTTTATTTCCATTTCTGATTGTAAGCGTTTCAGTATTTTCCATTAATGAAATGAAGTATTATTTCCGCTGCATCTTTGTGTTTATGGTTATCTCTGTAATTTGTTGCGTTCCTGTTTAAATCTGGATCAAGATGATAGCAGGACTAAGAAAGTGAATCATCTATTGGAGATCCAATTTCTTGGAGTGATCCCCCAACCCCCAATATTGTAAGAGAGGATTTTCATCATGAGGCACTCGGAATAGGAAGTAATGCCCTAAGTGCCTGAGGATCAGGAGAGGAGGTAATAGAGACATTATGGAGTGTGGCAGAGTCAGAGAAAAGGGGTGGTCTGGAGGATGTCTAGCCCCAAAAATGGCGACTGCCAGTTTTATCAATCTTTTGAACTGTAATGTTGATGGCAGAGGCATGGCTAATGTGGGGGGATGAGTTAGGAGCCTTTCATTTATCAATCGTTAGTGATTTAAGATTCACATCGAGTCATGAATTTTGCAAGGAGGGGGCCATCTCTAGTCCGTCAGGGTGATGGGGAGAGGCCGAATCAAGGGGAGGTGTGGATGGAGAAATCACAAATGGCACTAGAGTGGAGAGGATGGGGGGCACCCGGGAGTCCTGAGGGGTAGCCAACAAAAAATCTGGATTAAGGATGGGCCCTGAGAGGGTGTTTTAGGCCGACTCCTGCAATAGCACATGGTTAAGGGATGAAGCAAGGATGATAGGGTTAGATGAGACAAGGGAGAAAGCCCCAGACAAACGAGGAGATGAGAGAGAAGCATTAAAAGCAGATGTTGGAAAAGGAGGGGATGTACCTAAGGGGGAAAATCTCGTTGAACTTGAGTGTTGTTGTTGCAGTTCATGAGAAAGCTTGATCTGGTGTCCACAACCCATGTGTTGAGTCCTGCGTTGTCCTAAGCACCGATTGATAAGATGACCATTACAGTGATAAAACAGGCAGTGGAATGGGATCCCACAGTAATCAATCCGCAGGTGGATTCTAGTCAACCCCCATTCAAGATCAATGTCCTCAGAAAGCCCACCCACATAATCAACTCCATCCATCGTCCAAGCCACCCACTTGACCTGTGCCCCCACAATACCATGTTCAAGATAAACGAACTGACCAATCGAGTCCCCAATAGCCATCAAAGCGTTATTAGTCCATAATTCCAGGGGTAGGCTCGAGACCTTCACCCACACAATATCATTTTGAGGGGTGTGTAAAATAGGATTGAAAACAATTTACCAACGACTTAATTGTAGGAAGCATCGCTCGTGGACCCAATGTGATTTTAGAATTTTGTCTACAACATCATAATGGAGGAAATGGAAACTAAACCAAACATTTAATAGTAAGCTAACCTTTGGCCAATATCCAAGCATGGTGGTCCAAGTCTTATTCACCTAGTCTTGGATATTCTGTTCAGTCAGGTCAGCGAAAATCCACCTCCCAACCAGAGTACATTTCTGAAGACTCATGACGCGATCCCATAAAATGTCATAGCCAAAAATGAGTAACTTAGTCTCTGCACATGTCCGATGGGTCAAGAGGAGCATTGCCTGGACATAGGAGCATATCGCATAGTCGCAAAAGGAGCAGAATATGGAGATCCTAGGAATGGCCCATTGTGTATGTCTGCATGCAACGTGGTTCCATTATCTAACACATCGCCACTCCCCCACAAGCTACCCTTTGGCATGGTATTTTCTCACTATGGATGTAGTTCCCAACCCAGAGCTCGCTCAACATCCATTGTGGCAAGAATAAAAGCTTCTTGAGAAGCCACGTCTGAGTCGAGTGAAGCCAGGACCCCCTCTAGGCTATGGTCTTCACCCATCCCACCCACCACCCCTAACAAGCTTTCAATCCCTGACCAAGACAATGGAAATATGTTCACCCACCAGATCCTGTCAAGGCAAAGGGAATTCCTTGGGAGTTGAGAAGAATGGATTTCCTACTGTATGCAAACGTTAGGACAACAACCCACCAACATAGCCATCAAGTGCCATGTATCCACACCATCGTTAATCGCCCCTCGGGATCCCGTAGACCCACAAACCACCCAAGCAAGTAATTTAAAATCCGTACTCCGTACTCCTACCTGTAGAAGAAAGGAGATGCATTCAATGATGAAATTCAGATCAAGCAAAAGTCCATAAATGGCAAGATCATGCAAAATATGGACAGGACAAAGTCCGAGACCAAGCCCAGATATGAAAATGGATAATGTCAGAGAGCGATAGGATGTAATAAAGTGTGCCTCGAGAGAAAGAGCCCAGAGGAACCAGAAAGATCATTGTATGGAAAAAAGAGAAACCACTGATATAGTCTGTCTCGAAAATATAACAAGTCCATTGGAAAAAATGTCTGCCACTACCCCTGTCCACACCACCGTGGATGCAGAGAGAAATCGAAACATATGCAGGGTGGTCAATCCCCAATAACAGGTTTCCCCATCTTCAAAAGTCTAGTAGGGGAAAGACAACTCGAGAAAAATCCATGAATGTGGGAACAAAACACCCATCCAGAAATCCGAAAGATGGGGTAAAACTAGAAGAAATAGCACTTTGAGCAGAGATTGCAGAATCGTAACCACCACAAACTACACCTCCACCAACAATATCTACACGGCCACCCTATACTACCATGTCCACCACACTAAGGTCCACATACACACCCAAATTTGCAGCACAGCTTGAGAATGACCATTGACTAAAATAAAAATCTGACTCCATCAGGGGAATCAATTCATGAGCAAAAGGAAGGAAATTTTGGTCTAGAGGGGCTCTCGTAATGGTCAATGTGGGACGAAAGAGGGGACCAACATGATCAAAGACACATATCCACCCCCAAAAATAGTATATAGCAGTCTAGTCAATAATAAGACATCTTGAACATCTGAAACATTAGATAAGATGCAAAGATAGCTCTAATGATAATCTGAAAGATTATCCAAAATTCCTCTGCATACATCGAACCCCGAAAGTACCGAGCATCCATAAAATCTCAGCCGTCTCTTAAATTTTTATTCGAAGGAGCACATCCTTCTTGTAGCTTCCAAGCTTCTACCTCTGTTCCTTGCGTCTCCTCTAGTCAGATTTGTTGAAAGTTTTGACTGAACCCCACTAATTACTTACATGTAGATGTATGGCCAATTACAATTATGCTCAATGCTCGATTTCCAATTATGTTGTTGTCCGTTTTGCAATATTAAATTATGCTATATTACCTTAAATTATATTTTCTATTGGTATATTGCTTTATGGTTGGTTGGATTTATAGTTCAATGTATTATGTGTATACGAATTATGTGCTATCATGTTTTCTTATGCCCATCAATTTTTCATCGTCGCGTGTCCTTAATATGAATTATAATTTACGATGGTGATTATCAAGTGTTTCTAAATTTAATTATAAATTAAAAAAAAATATTTAAAATTTTAATGACAAAATTGTGAACTGATCTCTTCAATAATATGACAACATTTTTACCATCAATATTTTACTATTTTTTAAAGATCAAATATGATAAAAGGTTGGATTACAAATCTAACCAGAGTGATTACAAATCTAATGAAATGAGAAGTATTGACATGATTTTACCATTTCTATTTTATTATATTTAAATATCAAGTTAAAAAAATATAATTATGTTTCATAAAAATCACAGTGATTTTATAATCTATATAAAACTAGCACAATCACATTTAATTAATTAAATGTAATTGATATACGTTGAAAGCTTTATTTGTAACTATACTCAATTTATTAATAAATATATAATAATAAAAATAATGTTAAAAAAAACTATTACAATACCAAAAAACTATTACATCTTACACAAACTATTATATCCTACACATGACTTAAACTATGTGGCCCCAACATATGAAATATAATTACTTAAACTATATTTTATTTTGCATTAGAACTTATAATATTTAAAAGAGTTTATGATGCATTAGTGGCTTCACCACATAGCCTTTTCCTCCATAGAGTTTATGGAAAAATATGTGTATAAATAGCATTTGATAATACTTTATATTAGATAAAATGATGTTTAGGATTATTTTGAATGAGTTTTTTCGTATGATGAAATTAATGTATTTAGATTATAATATATATTATTTATATTATTTAAATTTTTAAAAATTAAAATATTAATATTTTTTTATAAAATATTAAATATATACTTATTAAAAGTCAACCATGGTCAGCCATCACTGATCATGGTCAGCGATGTTTTATAGAATGAAACATGGTCAATCTTGCTCAAACATGGTCGAATGTCACATTGTGACAAAGATTGTCTTGATATGAAAATCAATCATGGTCAACTATGGTCAACCATAGTCCAACATCGCATTATGACAAATATTGTCTCGATATGTAAATCAATGATGGTCAACCATGGTCTAGTGTCACACTGTGATAAGAATGGTCTCAATATGAAAATCAACAATGGTCAGCCACGTGTTTATAATATTTATGTTAGGGTTTATATACCTTGGGTTTATAATATTAGTCCCTTGGGTTTAATATTATCCCATTGGATTCATAATCCCTTGGGGTTTTAGTATTAATCCCTTGGGTTTATTACTTTGTTGGGTTTATAATATCAATCATGGTCAATCATAGCTAACCATGGTTAACCATGGTCGAATATTGCATTATGAAAAAAATTGTCTCCATATGAAAATCATGGACAATCATGGTCAACCATGGTCGAATGTCACATTGTGACAAATATTGTCTCGATATGTAAATCAATCATGGTCAAACATGGTCTAATGTTGCATTGTGACAAAGATAATCTTGATATGTAAATCAACCATGGTCTCCAATGTCGCATTGTGACAAAAATTGTCTCCATATGAAAACCTACCAGGGTTTCCATCGTCAAAGGTTGCATTGTGACAAGGATTGTCTCAATATGAAAATAAACCATGATCTAACATCGCATTGTGACAAAGATTGTCTCAGGATGTAAATCAACCATGGTCTAATGTCACATTGTGATAAGAATTGTCTCAATATGAAAATTAACCATGGTCAACCATGTGTTTATAATATTTATCTTAGGGTTTATATGCCTTGGATTTTTAATACTTCTCCCTTGGGTTTAATATTATTACTTTTGATTCATAATCCATTTGGGTTTTAGTATTAATCCCTTGGGTTTATTGTTCCCTTGAGTTTATAATACCGATTCTTTGGGTTTATTATTCCCTGGGGTTTATAATATCAATCATGGTTAATCATGGTCAATCATAGCCAACTATAGTCAACCATGGTCAACCATTCACGAATGTCACATTGTGACAAAATTTGTCTCCATATGAAAATCGTGGACAATCATGAACAATCGTGGTCAACCATGGTTGAACGTCTCATTGTGACAAAGTTTGTCTCAATGTGAAAATCAATGATGGTCCAACATCGCATTGTGACAAAGATTGCCTCGATATGTAATTCAACCATGGCTAGCCATGGTCCAATGTCACATTGTGCTAATGATTGCCTCAATATCAAAATCAACCATGTTCAAGCATGTTTATTTTAGTGTTTACAATATTTATCTTAGGGTTTATATACCTTGGGTTTATAATATTTGTGCCTTCGGTTTAATATTATCCCCTTGGGGTTTTAGTATTAATCCCTTGGGTTTACTATTCCCTTGGGTTTATAATATCAATCCCTTGGGTTTATTATTCCCTTTGGTTTATAATATTAATTGGGGTCAACTATAGCCAACCATGGTCAACCATGGTCGGATGTCACAATGTGACAAAGATTGTCTCAATATGGAAATCAACCGTGGTCAACCATGGTCTAATGTCACGTTGAGACAAAGATTGTCTCGATATGAAAATCAATCATGGTCAATATGGAAATTAATCATGCTTCACATGTTTATTTTAGTGTATATAATATTTATGTGAGGGTTTATATACCTTGGATTTATAATTTTTATCCCTTCAGTTTATAATATCAATCCCAAGGGTATAATTTTATTCCCTTAGGTTTATAGTCATTTAGAATTTTAGTATTGGTCCCTATGGTTTATTATTTCCTTGGGTTTAATATTATGCCCTAGGGTTTATAATTCCTTGGATTTTTAGTATTAAACCTAAGGGACTATAAACCCAAAGGAATTAGTATTATAAATCTAAGGTATGTAAACCATAAGATCAATTTTATAAATCCTAGAATAAAGTTGGTTGACCGTGGTCAACCATGGTGCAACATTACATTATGACAAGGATTGTCTCAAAATGAAAATCAACCATCGTCAACCATGTTTATTTTAGGGTTTATAATATTTTTCTTAGTGTTTATATACCTTGGGTTTATAATATTAATCCCTAGGGTTTAATATTATTCCCTTTCGCTAATAATTCCTTGGGGTTTTAGTATTAATCCCTTGAGTTAATATGATTACATTTGGTTCATAATCCCTTGGGGTCTTAGTATTAAGCCCTAGGAATATGAACCCTTACATTAATAAACCGAAAGGATTGATATTATAAACCCAAGGGTTAATACTAAAACCCCAAGGTATTATAAACCCAAAGGACTAATATTATTAAACTCAAGGGACTAATATTATAAATCCAAGGTATATAAACCCTTGGTTGACCATGATTTATATTGAACCTAAAGACTAATATTATAAACCTATGAATAATATTATACCCTAGGAATATGAACACTTAGATTAATATACCAAAGGGATTGATATTATAAACCCCAGGGAATAATAAACCCAAGGGATTAATATTATAAACCCAAGGGAATATAAAGGATTAATATTATAAACCCAAGGGAATATAAACCCTAGGATTTTTAGTAATAACTCTTTGGGTTTATTATCCCTTGGGTTAATATTATTCCCTTGGGTTTTTAGTATTAACCCCTTGGGTTTATTATTCTTTTGGGTTTATAATATCAATCCCTAGAATTTATTAATTCTAAGGGTTCCTATCCTAGGGTTCATATTTATATTACATAATTTCAAATTAAATAATAATAAATAACATTTAATATAAATAATTATTATTAATAAATAAATAATTATTATTAATTATAATAATAATAATAAATATTTTTATTGCATTAGTGCTTTTTGTAAATATAACTGAAGTCTTTTGTTTATATCAACCATATTAATATTTTTAATATGGTTATACTAGTTCTAATTAATATTTTTAATATGGTTATACTAGTTCTAATAGTGGTTGCAATATATTTGGTAAAATTTGCAATGTATATGGAAAAATAATTTTTAGATTTGTTTGAACATAAAGAATTCATATTAATAATTCGTCCTGCTATGACTATCATATCTAATTGTTTATTTATTCTGCCATGACCATCTATTTATTTTTATTGTTACTTATTGTAAAGATCATATATTTTTATTATTAATTTGTATGATATATTTTATAATTATATATAAATGTGGTTATGATAATTCTAATAGTAGTTGCAATATATATGGTAAAATTGCAATGTAGATGGCAAAATATTTTTCAGATATGGGTAACGATGAAGAATTCACATTAATCAATAATTCGTCCCTGCCATGTCTATCTATTTGTTTATTTATTTTTGCCATGACTATATATTTGTTTTATTTATTTTATTGTCGCCGATTGTAAAGATCATATGTTTTTATTATTAATTGTATGATATTTTTATATCTATATAAAAAAGAGATTGAATATTTTGTATGGTTATATATAATAATGATTTGATTGGATTTTTTTATCATTAATAAAATTAATATAAATTATTTAATAAAAAATATTAATATATATTTTAATAAATTTTAACTAAAATTATTAATATATAAAAGATTTGTTTAATTTATTTTTATTAATATTATTTTATTTTTTAATATAAAATTTTTTTATTTTTATTTTGGTTAATTAATTAATAATGATAATTATTATTAGATCTGACATTTTTGTCATCAATTGTAAATAAAGGAGTAGTCTACCCGGGTGGAGGAATTGCCTGGTTTTCGTCGCCGCCCGGAAAATTGTCCGGCTCCGGTCGCCGGCAATCCCTCCGCCCTCCGCCACGCTCCCCTGGCTCCGCCACCCCTTCCTCCGCTCTGCATTCACTCCCTAATTTACTCAAGCACCCCCTTCCTCCGCTCTGCTCTAGGATTCACTCCCTGATTTTTCCACGCAGATCGAATCATTGCTGGCATCCTGAAATTTCCGATCGCGATCTGCTCACTCACCTTCCTCCTCGACTAGGCGCCTCCCGCTCTGCTACTCACCACCCAAGTCAGACTGGACTAACACACCAGGTTTGTTCCGTTGTTTAAATTTCAATTCTCTGCAAATCCCAAATAAACCTGATCTGTATCGTTGTGCCGTAAAAAAATATCTGCATTGATAAGTAAGTATTCGAGCTTTTGGAACGGGACGCTTTCACTAAGTGCTTGGAGGTCAAATGTAAGATCAATCTCGATAAAGATGAACTTGGATTCAGGGAAATTTAGCATTGCAGGACATCATTTCCCAAAACAGTTTACGGTGAAGTGAGAACGCTGAGGACAAATTGAAGAAACCATTGCTGGTGATTTCTTCACTTACACAGCGACCGAATCCAAATTCCGAAACAACCCTGCCTCCCCAATCAGAACCTGTATTTTCAGTACATCCTCTAGGGTGCAAAACAGGTACTTCAGGTACTTATTATTTCTGGCTTGCACTCAATGTGAAGTTGTTTTTCCCCTTTTGGTTAGATGTTATAGTTTCTTCCCTTTTGAAAGGGAATAGATTACAGAAATTGATACAAACTGAACCCAGATTGCTCTCACTTCCCATACGTTCTTTCACTTAAAAAATGTTTTGCTAGAGATTTAACATTAAACGTACCAATTCTATAGATGATATATTAATATAAATGATTTTCATACAATCACCAATGTTCAACAAACTTTTCAATTCAACATAAAAGGAAAAATATTTCACACTCTCTAGCTCAGATTAGCATTCCAGGTTTTCTCAAACAAATTATTCACTGAGTTGTCTGAGTCATTATTTTCACTGTCTTCCTCTACCTGTGGGAATTGGCCTCCAAAAGGATCAGCATTCCCATCTTTATTAGAAGGATCTGAACTCTGGTAGCCTAGGTCTGATAAAAGGCCATAAAATTCCTCTGCTTCAGAATTTCATGGAGTAATTTATTAATATGAAAATCAGCTCTTCTAATGTCAGCCTTATTTTCCCTAGATTTTGGTCGGGAGGTTGAACTTCTTCTAGATCTTCCTTCCTGCAAAAATCTATATTTCATCGATGCAACTATTCCTTGAGTTTCAACTCCCCCCCCCTTTTTTTAATTTTCTTTGTTTCTTTCTATCTCGGCCAGTGCCTGATATTTGGTAAGGGCAGTTTCCTGATGTTTGAAAGAGATACTATCCAGATTCCAGACAGATTTTGGAGATCGAGAGTAGCTTTTAGATTTTACTATATATTCAATGAATTTATTTGGAAAAGTGAGATCTCCAATGTCACATGTTTCTCAATGTTATTTGTTGAAGTGACTCTTCCTTTTGTATCACTCCCAGTTTTGGTCATACAGGAACTGTGCAGAGTATTTGAATGTATAGATCAACGTAAATGACTCCAAGGGGTGGTGGAAATACATTTTTGAAATTTTATCTTCAATCAGATTCAATGGACCTTTAGCAAGTGTGTATTCTTAAGGTATGATAAAAGATGAGAATTTTGGAGTCACTAACTAAACCTCTGGTCTCTGAAAATTTTCTCTTCAGACTGGTGTTTTCAGGGTTATATTCCCCTTTAACTTGATTCCCAACGAAGCTTTCGCCATTTTAAACCGCATCTTGAAAATCTGTGTAAGCAGTATCTTGGTGTTAATACCGGTGTTTTGCACCCTGGAGGATGTGCCCAAATTCATGTTTGTGGCTTGATTTGTGATTGTTTGTTCAATTTTTGTGTCTTGGCCTTTCTAGGATTCCTCTTTGAATCTCCATCAAAATGTAGCCTGTATAGGATTCCTCTTTGAATCTCCATCAAAATGTAGCCTGTATAGGATTCCTCTTTGAATCTCCATCATAATTCCCTTCTTTTTAGACTCTAGGAATTTTCTTGAGTTTGTTGTAATTTGTTTAGCTCTTAAATCTTAATTTTTGTCATCTGTTTGCATTATGAAGATTAGTTGATACTTAGTATCGCTTCAATTTTTTATGAACTTGTAGCAGAGAAAGATCCTGTGAATTTAGTTGAACCTTTATATTTGTGGGTGATCTTGAAATGTCAGCCTTTTGGTGGTCTATTGTGTTAAAATGTTTCTTGCCACAAATAGCTTAATGCGAATAGTTGTTCATGAGACTAATGTAGCACCATGTTTTTCTGAATCAGGTTTATCATCCAAACATTAACTCCAATGGTAGCATCTGTTTGGATATCCTCAAGGAACAGTGGAGTCCCGCACTGACAATCTCTAAGGTCCTTTTGTCAATTTGCTCTCTTCTGACTGACCCAAATCCTGATGATCCTCTTGTTCCTGAATTTGCTCATATATACAAGAGCCAAAGGTCTCGTTATGAGGAGACAACAAGAGCATGGACTCAAAAGTATGCCATGAATTGATTCCACTCTTGTCATATGAAAGCCAAGGAAGAATTTGCAGTTTACGAAAACTTGGTTTTGCCTGTATCAAGTTTGAATCTTCCTCAATTTAGGAAGACAGGAAAATTATTGTTGATGCTATAGGATTGGAACTTATGGTGATCAATCAATCTCATATGATATAAATGAATATGGTGTCTATCTGTACATTTATAAGTGGAATTTGGTGCTTGATTCATAGTTAACAATGGATTTTGGCTTGATTCAAGCAGTGAGGATTTCCTTCATTTGTTAGTTTGTTGTAAGAATATTAGTATGGTTTCTATTTCTTTAAATAATGCTATGCAATTTCTTGAGCAAAGTCTTTTCTTAAGTGTGTTTTCGAGGTGCAATTAGATAAGCTTTATTGATGCAGCCTTCTTGTTGTTTTCCTCTATTTTGCACAAAGTAGTTTCATGGTTTAAGATTAACATCTGGCTATATGGTTGTATGTTTATAGCTCATACCTCTAATTTAACCGGTCTGGTTTTGGAATTTCAGTGCCCTCTGGGATTAGGAATGTTGTAAGATATACGTGGATATAGTGTTGTAGATGATCCCTCCTCTTGTCAATTAATGACCTGAACCACTAACTTGACACTGCTTCATTGTGCACTATGACATTTTTATCTAACTTCTTCGGAAAATGAGGAACTGATGTGATTCATCTTAATGCAAAAAGTTATAAGATTTGACAAACCCCTGTTCAACATTAAAATTGATGATAGCATTCCATGTTATTAATTATCAATGTGTCTAATATTTTGACCCACATCTATGTATATTTATATCAGAAAAACTTTATAATCATGATTATTTAGGGATTGCATTAAGTCCAGACCTAAAATGGAAGATAACACTCATCTTTTGCATGAATGTTGAACATTCCGAAGTGCTACTCATGGGCAATTTTCTTTCCATAGGTAGGCACTTGACGTGAAAAAAACATTCCCTTAGTGAGCAATGAATTGACATTGATTAAATTGACTTGCTGGTTAACTTTCTTGTAGAGATATCACACAATTGGTGATATTGTAAGACATGAATTAACCAAGTTAAACAACAAGGAACACAAATGTTGGTCAATTTATTGGTTTAAACCCTACATACTTAATTACAAATTTCCGGGTGTAGACTTGCAGGATACAAGCACTGTCTAGTTTCCGAAAGAGCTATGTACCAACAGTGAAAAAGCTTCTGAGCATCGGTGATTGGGTGCAATCACACTCAAATGTAGTTGTATGGTAGTCAATATACTCATGCCATCTAAAAGAACTTACAACTTTCATAGATTGCATAGAATATCTCTGATTCAAATCTGTAGGTTCCAGGACTATAGGCTACAGTAAAATAATCAGCATTGATCCATATTAAGCACAGATCTAACATGAGACAAGATGGATCAAATTTCCTCAAGTACAAACTTATTTTAAAGTGCAAAAAAAATGTGTAATTTTTCATTGTTTAAATTGTATTTTTGAGATGACTAATTAAACATGGAAGTGCCAAGGTCACTCCTTATTTTTGGACCCTTTCTCTCCTGCATTCTGGGTTCTCTGTAGTATGTGGCTCTTATCAGTATGGTATTAGTACTTGTAAGTTGTCTTATTGTAATGGCATATATCACAACGATATTTTCTAGTGCAAGTCATTGAAATGCATCTTATTACCATGATTATCTTCTTTATGGAGTATAAATCTAATTCCTGCCATCTCCACCTCCATCTTTGGAGGTTGATTAAGTTCATCATGAATGTTATTTGTTTATTGATAGATCTTTAAATACAACCAGTTTATTTATTTGTTTATGGATTTTCTGGATGCAAACAAGTTCAACCAGTGAAAAGAACATATACTATTATGATTGAATGTTGATCTTTTCTCTGAGCAGTGGTCAAATATTTTCAGGAGTTAATGTATAAGTTGATTACCGTGATTGTTTTCTTCATGCATTTTCATAGAATTAGTCATCAATTGGGATTAGAAACTAATTGGGTAAATTGTACCTGGATTGCCAACATTTGACAAGAGAAAATACCATTGGTGAAATTGGATAGCCAACGTCCATATCAAAGCCAAGAGGATGCCAAAGGATGACTTGACATACCAAAAGTCAAGTGAACTGAACTAGCCCCTCGTAAAATATCAGTAAATCTAAGACGAGATTACCTTGACTACAGTGCAGTGCTCAACACGAAATCTGGGGGAATAGATGAGAATCTGTCAGCAAAAATTAATTGAGGCTCATGTAATCACCTGCTTTCAGGAGCACAGGTCAGCCGGAGTGGAACAACCTGAGCACAGACACTAGACAATATTCAAAAAAAGCTTCTGCAACCATCATATCCCACAAGGATAGAAGTGACCAATACCATCACATGCTACATTTTGGGAAGGTGGATATCAATTGCACTGTCGCCTTCACATGGCACTTTTAAGATGGTGACTGTGCAGTTGAATTGCACTGTCTCCTTCACCTGACACTTCTAACATGGTGAGTGTGCAGTTGAGATGGTCATTTGGGACACATGATTTTATGGATTTTGATTTTAAGATGAACAACCTCAAGGCTCAAATATAGTTATACCCTCATATTTATTAAGCAGTTGCGTTCTGGATCTCACTTGGAAGGTTTACAATCGATAAATATGATTTTAAGAATTTTGATTTTCAGATGACCAAGTTCAATGTTCAAATGTAACTCTGTGCTTATGTTTATTAAGCACTCACATTCCCATTCTTACACAGAAGGTCTGCATTTATTTTAATTTTATGTTTATGTTCATTAAGCACCCACATTCAACTTTAATTTAATTTAATTTTATGTTTATTAAGCACTCAGATTCTCCTTCTCACATAAAAGAATTTATACAATTTAATTTTATGTTTATTGTGTTTATTAAGCACCCACATTCTCATTTTCACTTGGAAGGTCTACATTTTAAAAAAGATTAAGCTTTCCTGATTCATCTTATAATATACCGAACATCTTTACAGAATTAACCCGGTTTAGATTGCAAAAGAGTTGGAGTCATAAGCCAGTTGATGTGTTGTAGTAAAGCTGAACCAATGTTTTATAAAATGGGATTGCAAATTTGTTTTGGTGTTGAACCAGTTGGTGCATTGTAGTAAATCTGAACCAAAATTTTATAAAATGCACAATAGACAAATACCTTATATTAAAAATTCACAACATATTACCAAACCACACAGATGATCTACTGACAGCAAAGCTTAACGTTTGTTACAGTTTTGAAATCAAAGATTGTATTTACAAAGAACAAGCAGCAGTGATCCAAAAGAGGCAATATCATGGAAATTGTTTTTGAATTGGTACAAAAATAGGGGAATCCATCCAGTCAACTGAGAAGATTGACTTCCGTAAATAGTCATATGACAAAATTGATCTTTATAAGCCAGTGATACAAAATCTCAGAGAAATTGTTCATTGAAGGCATCAAATGCCCTCAACGCTTCAATCAAATTGCAGCAGAGTTCTTTTGCCCAAAAGGTGGTTTCCTACAACAGAATGCTTTGATAGAGTCATTTCCTCTTCTATGATCACAGTCACCACCGTTGTATTGCTGGTCCAGTGTTGTTGCTTAGGGATCACATGAAAGCTGTTGTCTCCCTAAGAAGAAATGCCAGATATTTATTGCTATAAAAGACAACTCTTGTACAAGATAAAGCTTTTGCAATTACACCCTTAGTCTATGGCATCTCCTTTTGTCAGTAGTCTACATATTATCTGAAGACCTTTTAAATGGATCACCAGTCATATAACTAACTCAAGAGTATATCGATAACTTATGATTCAGTAAAAATCCAAAAACTTTTGGAGCCACACCCACTTTTTGAGGGTCTCACGCTTCATACTCTTTTAGCCTTGTCAGAACGGTCCTAGTTTCATTAGGGATTTGAACTTGGTGGAGAGAGTGCAAGATCTACTCCCACCACTTCAACCATTGCTACTCAACACAAGGGTTTGTTAATCAATATGAAAAAGACCAAAGGTTTGACAGACCACTAAAATGATGAAATGCTCTTACAATCAATTATCCCTCTACTATAGTTTGAAGTGTAGGCCATTGAATTTGTGGAATTGTTCCCAATGAGAGCTAGACACATTTTACATTTCTTTTTGTAAATTGTGAAAAACATGTGTTGTTGAGGCCATTTTTATTGGGTCTTCACCAGTGTCAAGTATTATGGCTCTCGCTATGGTGATTGACACTGAAAGAAAGTGGAGAGTTGATAAGGTCCTTTCCTTCTGCTCTAATATATGTTTAGTATAGGATCATACCCAAACATACCCAAGTTAACGATTTTCCTTGCCTTGGTTGGACTGATGCAAAAATGAAATAGAATGTAAAGTTGGTTGCATTTTCCTTATTAGCTTTCTTATTTATCATTTATGAGGGAACTAAGCAAAAGAAAGGTGTATATTAGAGAGAGAAAAAAACACTAGTCTAAGAAGGGGTAAGAAGCTGTCTTTGTTGTCATTGAGGGATATAAATGCTAGACGCAGAAACATAGAAACCCTTACAGTTATCCTTTAGCTAAATGGGTCTAAGTCTAGAAATCATTAGCACCGACAAAAGTTAAATTTTCCATTTGTCCTTGAAGAGAAAGTTCATACTGCGGAAAATAGTAAAGAAGAGGTTTCCAAGGGCCTTGTATGTGTGTGCATTGCTAGAAGGCAGATAAAACTCTCCCCCATTTGTTGATCACTTGCTACTTTGTTATCTCCAAAATATTGTCTATTAGGGATGGGGAGACGAGAAATCTTTGGACCCCATTGGTTATGGGCCACATTCCATGTTAGAGAATTACCAGAAATGACTTCCTTAGCAGATTGGTTCAAAAGCGGAAATATGGTGAAGGGAGCATATTTCAAAGAATGAATTAGTGTTTTCATTAGCGTGTATGAGGAACATACATGGAATATAGTTGACACTTGGAAGGATATTCCTTATTAGATTAAATTGTTTTATTAATAATTTAAAAGGGCTACCATTGGAATGATAATTACATTGATTGCAATAGATCTGCTTCACTAACATAAAAAGGAATATATCAAAATGGAGTTGAGCTAAACATCAAAAGTTCGGAAATATAACAAATTTCTAGCAAGAAATTCACTGCAATGGATTTCATTATATTCAATTTATTACAAAATGCTAGAATTGTTTCCTCAAGACCGTGTGCCACATTATTGAATAATACTTCCCTGGTGCTTCCACACCATCATTTCATGTAATGATGCTTATACAAAAGGTAAATTAATCTATCACAACTTTTTCACTTACTATACAACTAGAAGTTGGAAAACCATGGACTAGATAAAATGCAAGACTTCAACCATGACCATCACTTCCATGATGTGTTTTACAACAAAACATATTTGTATAGCAGTCCAATTTCCAACCAACCAACCATAATAGTTACCACCCCTCCCAATAAGCTTGAACTATAAAAATTTAGTCAACTGGATTAGAAATTATATGAGGATCTTAGATAAACATTGTGTGCTTGGCTGAGAATTGTGTGATGGGCAAGCGACCACATTGTGTTCTTGGATGAGAATTTATGTCTTCCACATTGAGGTTCAATGCATGGACAATCCTGGTTGGAAGCAAAACTGTAGAACAACCTGAAAAAAAAGAGTATCGACGTTAAAATTTTCAAAATTAATCAAGATAGTTAACACTTTATCAAGAGCATAAAAGATAGTTAACACTTTATCACAAGCATAAAAGGACAAAACATCATTCAGTGAACATCAACAAATCATGAAGAGGGCATGTTTAAAATAACATAAAAATCTACTACGCTATCATATACTATTCCATGGAGGCAAAATCAGCTTGATGAAGTCATGAAAATCCAATAAGATCTTTGACTAGAGGCAAGGAATCAAAAATCCAACAACAAAAAATGCAATGATAAGGTCCGAACCTCATTGGCCTTTGATCATCTAACCAAAACTTTATAAAGATGTAAAATATAAAGATCTATAATCTAATAAACATCGAACCATGAACGTAGGTATGAGAACATAGTAACTACATGTTTAAGTATAAAAATCAAACATGTTGCATGAACATAAATAAGTAAAGAGATTCTATTTGACAGCGAGCAAATTTTTCAGTGACCATGAATAGATTATGAAAAAGGCATTTTCATAACAACATAACAATGGAAAAACATAAATATGCTTATCATATGATAAAGGGCCACCCAACGACACCATGATAACCTAACTTATCTATTCTTTATGCATACCTCATTGATTCCCACTAGAGTTCAAGTCCTTCCATAGATGATCAGTCATGGTAGAAGATGATGCTTCTCCACTTATTCTATAGTTACCTAGAAAAATGTCAAACGTTATTACAAAGAAATTTTATAAAGCATCAAGGTATATATGCACACATAATTAAAAAGTGTCAAATGTACCTGGCATGGCAGGTAAGGTTGGATGGTCTTGCATCTCTCTTTGGTTTTGGGTTATCGCCATGGTTGGGGATTGTTGCATCGCTGTAAAAATAAACATACCACATGTTAGATAATAGTGATGATTAAATACTTAAATCTAAAACCATGACTATTCAACACATGACACTAACCTGGAACCATAGGCACGACATTATTTGGCCGATGACGTCCTCGCTTATTGAGGTATCGAAACTCAAATGGTTCATATTCTGATGGATCAACGTTTAAATCAATTTCCAAACCACTGTTTTTTCTGTTGCTTCTTCTTTTCTTTGTGGGGCTAAGGAAACTCTTCTTTCTCCTCAAAGATGGATCAAGAGAACCCAATCTAGGTGTGAAGTCAAAATCAGTAACGTGCACATTATTGGCTTCATCCAAAATTTTTTTAAGCATACCAGTCAACTGGATTGTCTTTGCCAAAGTAGTAGGAGGGTTATTGAAAATGAGATGTGTATAGCTAAACAACTCCTCCCTTGCCAAATGAAGTGCCTCGGCATCTGCATCAACAACATTTGTGGCCATAAGAGTAGCATCGACATTTGCATCATGGTTTTGAGGCTCTATATTGATCTCAGGTGGGTCACTGCATATGTTATCCTCTGCAGGCTGATGAAGCAATGTATTTGAATTATCCGAGTGGAAATACAACCAATTAACCTTTATGGCATGCTTGCAAATGTTTCCACGGATAGACCATGGACATTCACACGTTATAAAATCCTTACGATACCAGGTGACAAGGTATTTTTTACCTCGATCTGTCTGACTTCTCACCCAATAAGCACGGGTTATGTTCTCATGAGGACAACAATCAGTGTCCATAATTTTTCTTGCTCGTTCCATTGATGATTCTAGCTGCTTTTCTCTCTTGTAGTTGTTTAGAAATCCTTCTTCTTTTAAGATTTCCTTGAACCGATAACAAGGTTCAACTGTTGTTAGTAACATATGCAGTAACCGATCCATCCTCCGAGCACATTTTTTCCTTCTATCAGATAGAAATGTTGTTTTTAGGTAACAATGGTATGACTCAACAACATTATTGGTCTCTTGATTTGCATGAGGAAACTCCCGACAACCTTTAACCCACATACCTAATTGCAAATAGAACGATGTCAGTCTCACTATATCACCTTTATAAAAGAAAAAAATGCATATAATACAAAAAATAATGTTTACTTACGAATCTTATCTCCAGTGACCCAATTTTTGTTGAAATATTCTAAGAACTTCTCTTCATCTGCAAACTTGATAAAAAATTGATTGATTGCATCTTCCACTTCATAATTGAGAGTGTGTTTCATGATGAAACCTAACTCACTGAACATCTCCTTGGCTTTTATGGAACTAGTGGCCAACCGATTGACATTTTCCAACAAGCCCTCTGTACATGCCAAATGCATAAGATCACATCACAACCTGTGATCCTCCTGCCATATTCAATGCATTTTAGTGTGGTATTTTTAGAAAAAATGCAAGTTTGGTTATATCATGACAATGTTAAAGATACCTTAAGGCCCTGATTTCAGCCAGTGCATCACCAACCATGAAAGCATTGACTTTCCAATCAGGACGGATTTGGAAACACTTGCGCATGAGCTGCTACAACCATATTGCAATATCATCTGATGTGTTTCGTGATGCCACAACCCATGCAACAGGCACCCCGCTTTGTTGTTCATCAAATGCCACGAGTGTATACAACTGATACTGTTATTTTCAACATTACATAAATTCAAATACAAGTTATTAATCATTTTGAATGTATACAACTTAAATAAATATATTTCATAAGTCATTGGCATCTGAGTTACCCCGTATTTATTAGTGTTAAATGTTGAATCCATGGCTATTAAGCTATTGTGCGATAGCTTGACCATTGTCTCCAACATCCACTTTGTTTGAATCCCTATTATAAAAGGGACCTCCACACCATTGGGCTTTTGGTAAAAGAAAAACTCTTCCTGATGCTTTTGATACCAAAGGTTTACACTCATTTCATCCTTTTTGTGAAGTTGATAATTTCCCTTCGCCAACCTATTATAGATGTTTACAATATCTTTCCTGCATAAGAAAAAATCTCTATCTCGAGCTGCCACATCGGTGTCAACATGTCTCTTAATGTGGGTTCTATACACTACATCAATAGGCACTCCCAAAAAGAAACAACTCTCTACATATGCAACAATGTCCCTTGAAAGCTTTGGCCTATGCAAGGCCCTGGTCTCACCTGAAGTGTCACATTGACCATGAAAAGCCCAACCTTCTCCATCTTCATGTTCATACATATTGAAAGTTAATATTGCTCTATGAGGAATTTCATGCATAATTTTCATAATAAAGTGGCATTGGCAACTCCTCTTCTGCACAAATGAGGTCCTTCGTTTAGCTGAAAGATTTCCTCTTTTGTCCTCTGGGCCAAATGAACAATGATAACTACACCAAAAATTTAAATTGTTAGTACATACAAAGAAAGATAACCTTGGTTTCAAAAGATTTAAACAATATATATTTTAAATACTCACATATCATATTGCAATGCAGCGGTAGCTCTTTCTTTTGGTTTTTTTTTTGTTTTTCGTATGAATTTACATGGAGCAATAGGATTTTCTTCCTCTCCTTTGATAAAGTCAGCAACTCGTCGTAATGGGATTACAGCAACTCGATCAATACTATTGTTTTTTTTATTTATTTCCGTCCAAACCAAGTCTCTACTTGAGAACGTCATTTTGCCTTTGAGGTCTTGCACCTCAAGATCCATGATATATTGCCATTTGCTTCGCTTGCCCATTTTGAACTGATCTAGTCAAATAATATGCAAGGACATCAAAACCGAAATTTCAATCTTAGCAAGTTATCCAACATATATATATATAACATATATATATATATATATATAAAACCTCTTTTATGCTTTTTTTGAAGTCTAAAATATAAATCACTCAATAATGACAAAAATAAACAGCACAAAAGGATGCAAAAAATTTGGGATGCAAGCATTTCCTTTAAGATGTTGCTTCTTGCCTCATTCACTTTGAACCAGGCATTCCTCAAAGGAAAGATTCCTTTGACAACATGAACAGATGCAATCCAATGAATGTTGGCCATGTTTTTTTAGGCTGACCATTTGCTAAGTAGGACTAGACTTGAATTAAAGGGTTTTCTACAATGTATGTTTACATCACAACTCTACTAGTAGTCTGTCCTCAAATATTCTCAGTGCTGCCATAATATATGTGAAATTTATAGCAAGCAATCATTACACTCACATTCCACTACCCGTGGCAAAAGAGATGTGTTAGAACAAAGAAAAGGCCCTATTGTGCCTTGTGGCATTCATGTTTAAAGTAGCTCTCCACTGGAGGCATTGTTGTTGACTAAGCAATAGTATAGCCTGGCCGCAAAACAGTTACTTTATTTTCTACTTCATATAATCCTCAGGGAATAGTGAAAAAGAAAATTCAAAAATCAAAAAACTAGAAATACACTGCAACACCATCTAAGCCATATTAGTCAACCCAAGAAATCAATGGAAGAAAATAGTAGAGAGCCAACCCATTAACCAACAGATTTACTTAGGTATAATATAATCATCAAGAAGAACCACTATGTTAGTTTCACTCTTTAAACATCTAACAAAGGCATAATCAAAACCAATGAAAACCACTACATTCCAACTACCACCATTCACAGAGTACTGATAGAGCTTCAAGAAAATTAAAAGACCATTGTCACATGCTTCTTACCCAGATATCAATTTTCTTTATAAAGTAAAAAAATCCCACCTTTCATTTTTCACAGGTTTCATAGAATCTCCCTGTTGAACTGGTAAATCCCCTCTGCGGACAGAGGCGATCCCACTAGCCCAACATGGGTCTAGCAACAATCACACCACGCTACACGCAGGTTCCTAATTGCATAAATCAGAGATCGATTAAGAGGATCTACCTGGAATCCAACGCTAATAGTTTGTAGAAGAAACGCCGTTCTCGTCCCTTAGCTTTGGCTGGTCACAATCCTTACGCTCCACGTAAACGGACACCTGCACAAGCAAAAGAACGATACAAACACAAGCGTAAATCCAGTATATGCAATTATATATCGGTCAGAAAAGACATAACTCAAATACCATTGAAAGACACATGAGTGGAACCATAATGATAATCGTTCATTAATCAGTAAAAACAGAGAAAGATTACAACCAAAGGGTTCTGACGTTGAACCTCCTCTGACTGGGCAAACAGCTAAATACGCCTTGCAAAGTGACCTCTTCTCTCTCAATATTTTGGCAGCATAACCCCTCTATAACTCTCAATTCTCACTATCAATCCAGCATAAACTTGGCGCTCACAATAGCTCTAGCAAAACTAGTTGGTTTAATGCAGGGTGACAGTCATTTATAGATGGAGGAGGAGGAAGTATGCATTGTATCCGGACACCTACTGAAGATTTAGCATTGTCCCAGAATAGCCACTAAACTTGGTTGTCATGGATAAAAAGATGACACTCGACCACTTCCATGAGATTTTTCCCTAGAGAACTGCATGAACAAAGAAGGAAAAATACTTCAGTGCGCACTGGCTAAAAATCATAACCAAATTTAGGTGGCGCGGGCTTTGCTCTATGACAGAGCGTCCATGGGCGCGCCCTCTTTGGAGGAACTGAGCCATTGGCGCGGGTAAGACTCTGTGGACCCGCGCTAATGGAAAAATGGCACTTTTTAGGGCTAATCTGCAAAAGGTGTCTTCAGGGAGTTTGAAGTTCATACTTAGGAGAATCCAATGCAAGTGTTTTTAAGTTGTGTCACTAGTCACAGGTCCATAAATGTGTCCTCCAGTGTGTGAAAGCAAGGGTAACAAGGACGGTGACCAACGGTGACAAATTACTACGTAACACTCCCTACCCCATATATCAACTTGTTTTAGAAGGGGAACAAAATCCCACTTATATATTTTCACATGTTAAATAGAAATTCCTGAGGATTCTCCAATGCTATTGAGGTAATAAAGCTCTCCCCTACTTAGAGAAATAAGAGGGTTGGAGTATATAGAATTATGAAAAGGTTGGACCATTTTCTTATATCAGACCTCCTTTTAGATGAAGCTATCAGATCCAAATTCAGCCTTATGTGGAGGGGATTCTGACCACTCCCTTGTAATACTAGAATTGGCTCCTATAAAGAAAAGACCCCTCATCACTTCAACCTAAATCTTGAATGGTTAAGGAGGAAAGATATGTCAAGAAACTAAAGGATGCATGGATTCTCTCAAGGATCAGCTTCCGTACAATTTGAGGAGAACCTCAAAAGGACTAAACAGGTCCACTAATTTGGCAATTTACAAAATACATAAGAAGGAGAGATTACTTAAGGAAGTGGAGGAAAAACTAGAATCCTTGTACAAAAGTGATTGTTTTTAACTGAGCCACAAAATTATAGGTGAATGAGTTGTAAGCAAAGACGAGGGCACTAGTTTTGGATAAAGAAAATTCCTAGAGTCTAAAAAGAAGGGCATTATGATGGAGATTCAAAGAGGAATCCTATACAAGCTACATTTTGATGGAGATTCAAAGAGGAATCCTAGAAAGGCCAAGACACAAAAATTGAACAAACAGTCACAAATCAAGCCACAAACATGAATTTGGGTTCATGGCCTTCAAGATGTACTTAAGCTCAAACCTAAGGATAACAGAAAAAGAAATCAGGAGTGATTGATGCTAAAAGTTATCATGGTTGTTGTACAATCCCTACAATCCCTACAATTCCTTGCTATTAGAATGCTTCCAGGCATTGACATGAAATGCATTTGTTTTTTTATGGAAGAGATTTTGGGCAATGGCAAGCATTGTACACATGGACTTGTGAAAGCAAATCTTGGCTACGTTGTTGTGACCAAGGAATGCCGCCTTCCAAATTTGCCTAGGGATTGAAACTAGCTCCATTTATTTGAGTTATTAGGGGCAAGCATGTCACAAGCAGGAATTGAACTTGGATGTGATCGCTAACAACACCCAATTTTAACCACCCATACTAGACTCCATTGATTGGCATGAAATGGTTGACTATCAACTAGTTTGCAATAGTATTTTTGTTGTTTGCCACAATAGCCATTGCTTGCTAAAGGGCATTCACTTTTTCATATAATACTCAACAAATTCATAACTTGGCTTGTGGAAGTTTGATTTGTGCCCTTCTATTATGGAGGGGGCTAGGTTTAAAAAGAGAACCCAAATAGTAGTTTTCCTTAGTTGTGTGTGAGAACATAAGAAATGCATTGATCCCCCAAAACAAGATACTAATACATGTTTGTGTAATGTTTCGGGGAAATTAATTGCCTAAGGGACAAAATAGCATATCAATCCCCATAAGCTACAGTCCTTAATAAAGGGGAAAACCACAGAATACCCAATGTCTGGGTGAATGTTGGGGCAGCTGGGCGAAGAAACCCAAAAGTGGGGTCTGGAGTAAAGTTTACTTAATCAATTAAGAAGAAGAGACCCCTCTAGGGAATCTATAAAGAAAAGAGGGATGAATTCATTTTAGAGTATCATAATGGATCAATTCATTTGTTTTTTGAGCATTAGCTCTGAGGGTTTTAAGACCCTTTTTCTTCTCATCAATTTCGGTGGTGAAATATTCCACCCTAGTTAACACCATTCTATCTTTTCTCTCTGTTCTTGCACATAAAAAACTCTCTGGAGAAGCAACAAAATTTTGTGGTTTTTTATTCTTGTTTGGCACAAGAATACTGATCTGAAAAGGCAACAAATCTCTTTTTTTAATTCCTGGTTCTGCAATAGGTCTACAATCTGGAGGCAACAGAGGTTTTTTTATTTCCTGAACTTGTTTTGGCACAGATTATTGAAGGGGACTTTTGTTTCAGAATCGTTAGCAAGTCAAGTGAATATGTTCTGGGCAACGTTCATCTCCAACAATCAATTTGAAGTAAACTGTAAGGAACAACGGGTGTTTGGGGTCAGAATCATAGTGGAGCTTATGGCCAATTGTTCCTGAAGTCACACGAATCTACTCCGTGATATTAGATAATTCTCTGAGGGAGACACATAGCTTGAGGACAAGGAAAAATTTCTTTAACAAATCTGCATGTTCCAGTAGCTGCTAAAACCATTCGAAAGGATCAGAAAACCTAACATCCTATAGGGTTGGGCCACCCTAAGCATCTTGGGAGGCACTGGACTGTGGTTTTCTGAAGGAGCAGAAGTGCTTAAGACGAGCAGGGACGGAACAAAGTGTGGAGCCCTCACAGAAGGTGGAGCCAGGGCTTGAGGCATTGAGTCAAGCTGACACACAGCCTGGAGTTAGGTGCAAACCTTGATCTAGTTTATGGGAGAAGTGTGAATATCCTATTATCGGAACAGACCTGAAAATTACAGTAACTAGGGCAGGACTGAAGCAACAGGTCTAAGGAAAGCTAGGGTATTTTGTTTTTGTTTTTTTTTTGTATCAAGTCGGATCACTATTGTATTGATTTATTTCATTAGGAGTTGAGTGGATTACATTGGGCACATTCTCCTGTTGAATTTCAAACTTGAGAATTATATTGGACTGGTTAATCTAGTGGACACCGTTGGCTAATATGTAATGTTGTGCTATAATGTGGACTGTGGATGTTAAAGTGTATAATTGCTTTAGAGTGTATCTTGTGAATGGAAATGAAAATTGTTGAGTAAAATAGAAATTGATTTGATTAGATACCCTAGAGAAGAAAAACTGTTGCTATAGGATAAAATCCTAGGGAAAAATTACCTTAGTACACTACAGTGGTATTAGAGCATAAATCCTGCGAGCCTGGATGGTAATTAAAAATGGAACCACCGAAAGCAAATTTTTGGCAAAGGTATGCAGAGTCTTGGAGAAAGCTGGAAGAGTAGCAAGCAAAGACTTTAAGGAAGATGGAAAAGCAGCGAGAAGAAAACATCAACAAGCTGCAAGAATGGAACAGAAGATTAGAAGAATATAACAAAATGCCACGACATCTAAGAAAGAAAAAATGGAACGACTTCTGGAATAATGGCCAAAAAAACAAAGCAAGCGGCACTGATCATGAGCCCAGGCCTGAAAAATAAAGTGTAAGGAAATTTGAAGCAAAGACCAACACATGGACATGGTTGCATCCCCCTAAAGAGGAGGTTGGCAATCAACCAGACTTATTTGAAAGAAATGAAGATGTGATTGATGAACAACTGTGGAACAAAGATCAGGATTGTCGACCAGAAAATCCAAAAGAAAAAGTTGAGAATGAGGCATCTGTCCAGGATACCATGACAAATTCAATGGAACTCAGAGTGAAGCAGGATACAAGCTATAGTGAAGCAGAATTCCAACCTTTGGAATATTTTCCCTCCTACGCTAAAAATATTTCCAAGTGTCAATCTGAGAAAGACATTCTATCAAATTTCCCACAAGATAGAAATGATTTTGCAAAGAATAGATGTAATGGCAAAGGTCAAACCTTCCGAGACATTCATGTTTGACAAACCTTTCCATGTGAAAGTTCTGTCACTCATCTGAACAACTCCATACAAGGAACATAAATGAGTTGCATGAATGGTCCAAGCACTTCTAATTTTCTGTTGCAAGAAGAAATGAAGTGCACACCACAAGAAGTGAGAGCAAACGTTGCTTCCACCTCCTGTCACAAGCAAGTGGCCTCTAGACGGAATGTATCGGGTAGGCAAAGCTCAACTGAGATAGAACAAACATTCACGAAACTAGGAGATGATGATGATATCTTGCAGAGCATTGATATTGATCAGATTGTTTCCATACACTAGCAATTAAGCACAAACCCTAGTGTCACTTTTGCCGGTACTAGAAAACAATTATATTTTATGGAAACTTGTGTGCATGGTTCAAGCAATCCGATACAAGATGAAGAAAATTATATTTGCAGTCATGATGTTCAGGTAACTCTCTGTGCAGAAGCAACAATACATTTATGGAAGATGAAAAAGGTGGAAGGTATGGAAACGAATCTGAATGAAGATGATATCATCGATAGTGGAGTTTATTGGTTGAGCTGCTTTCCAGAAACAACTACTACTTTAGAATGCCTTAGTTTTGAATGTTTGGATGACCCGATGAATATTGATGCAATTGAAAAATGGGTGGCATGTTGCTCGCCTCTAAAAGAACTGAGGCTGAATAGAACTATCTCTATAGTACAGTTGCATCGACTTGTGTTGAGAGCTCTACAACTTAACCTTTAGTTACAAGCTGTTTCTCCTATGATTTTAGAGCAAGTAACAACTCTTCATGGTGCTTGCAACAATTGCAAGTCACTTCAGTATTTGTCAGGATTTTGGGGAGTTATTCTTGAGTATCTGCCAACAATCTATTCTGTTTGCAATAACTTAATGGAGCTGAACTTCAACGATGCTGTTATGGGTAGCAGGGAGTTGGAGAAGATTGTTTGCAATTGCCCAAAATTGTAGCATCTTTGGGTTTTAGACACAGTGGAAGATGATCTTATTGACAAAGAGGCTGCCCCCCCTGTAAATAAGACTGAAGACGTGGTAGATAGAGAAGACAATGGTATGTTATAGCAAAAAGTTAAAAATATCAGCGTGGATATGAAAACTGAGAAGCAAGTGCAGAATAAATTTGTTGATAATGTTACAGCTTGCTCACAACTTGGGAAAAATGAGATGAATGTTGAATATGAAAACCAAAACAGAGGCCAGTTAGAGAGTTTCGTATCAATTGAAAGACAACATCAAGGTACAACTAGACAATCCAATAGTCAATTTGCAACAAGCTTGGACTGAAGTTGATGACAATCAAAGGTGAAAAGAAGGAAGAATGATGAAGGTCGTGCACCCATGCAACATTGCCTTCACTGGTCCTCTATGAATCAATACTATGAAGAAGAACCTTTATTCTTCCGTGTGAAGCCACCTTTGTCCATCAAATTTGTAGTTTTCCACTTCAGTACAACGGAGAAAAATGAAATTCTGGATATTGACACCTCCATCAACTGGCTTATCCATGACCTTAAGAGTCAAAAATTCGGCAGAATCTACCTGCCAAATACTCGGTGGTTTGCAGGGGAGGAAGACAATGGGGAGAAGCTTAACAGGATGGTCATGCAACTCTCCACCCTAGCTGATGTATATGTTAATGATGTGTTTGGCTCATGGCAGCCTCATCGCTCCACAAACCATATTATGAAATACCTTCCCTCATATGCAGGACTATGCATGCAGGGCAAACTTCATCATGTGCAATTGAGAGAATCTACCAGGTAAAGGAACGAATCAGCGTTCTCACTTCACTGTAAACCGTTTTGGGAAATGATGTCCTGCAATGCTCCATTTCCCTGAATCCAGGTTCATCTTTATCGAGATTGATCTTACCTTTGACCTCCAAGCATTTAGTGAAAGCGTCCCGTTCCAAAAGCTCGAATACTTACTTATCAATGCAGATATTTTTTTACGGCACAACGATACAGATCAGGTTTATTGGGATTTGCAGAGAATTGAAATTTAAACAGCGGAACAAACCTGGTGTGTTAGTTCAGTCTGACTTGGGTGGCGAGCAGCAGAGCCGGAGGCGCCTAGTCGAGGAGGAAGGTGAGTGAGCAGATCGCGATCAGAAATTTCAGGATGCCAGCAATGATTCGATCTGCGTGGAAAAATCAGGGAGTGAATCCCGGAGCGAAGCGGAGGAAGGGGGTGCTTGAGTAAATCAGGGAGTGAATGCGGAGCGGAGGAAGGGGTGGCGGAGCGAAGGGAGCGTGGCGGAGGGGGCAGGGATTGCCGGCGGCCGGAGCCAGACAATTTTTCAGGCAGCGACGGAAACCGGGCAATTCCTCCGCCCAGGTAGACTACTCTGTAAATAAATGCCTATAATAATTATTCTAAATAAATAAAATCTTTTGATTAAACATAGAATTGATCGCTGTGTTAACCGTTTATCCCTGTCCAAGAAGGAACATGCTTCATTGTACAATAGATTAACTCGTTTAAGGAATATGTTTCATTGTCGTCCGCATTATCCCTTTTCACCCGTTCAGACAGCTAATGGATTTTTTTTTTTTTTCAATGGTGGTTCACGGCAGAGCGGCCGCTACATCCACAGGAACGAAACACGGCAGTTCCCCGAAGGGAGCTGCTCGTCGGCTTATTCTATGCTAAGCCTAACCCCAAGGGCGTCGAGGAGATTTGACCCTGTGACCTCCCAATTGGCGAGGTACTTAGCAACGGGAACTCGACCATTTGAGCTATCCCTTGGGGCTTACAGCTAATGGATTATGGATTCCCTCCTAAAACACATTTGTTATGGACGATGGAATAATTTTTCCAGCTGAGAGTGTTTCTACAAGGGTTCGTGCTTTACGACGGGGAAGAACGCATGTGTCATGCTCTAATGGCTGTCTTTATTGCAATCTGAGCGGGGGCACATACGTCTTCTCTTTACACTTTTTCGAATTTTACCAACCGGCATAGAGTTCGCACTCATTAAGTTGGTCTTGATTGGGAAACGGGTGTGGCGTTGTCATTGAACTTGTAGCGGCATTACCAATTTGTAGCGGCAGGTAATGTACTGTCTCGGGAGTTGCCTCGTCAAGTCCAACTGTCCCGGGTAGGAATCGCCTAGCAGGAACCTCCAGGGTTTCGCATGTTGCAGACAAAGGTGTAGGTGCCCACCATCAGACGGATCAGACGGGAAAAGAGACCCAGAACAACGGCCGCGACTACCATGTGGGTATGTAAAGTTATTGAGATGAAATATTTCAAAGAATAACTGATCATGTTGTATTTCTCGTCAGATAATCAGATTGATGAGTGCAAGAAGGATTCGATTCCACCTGTTCATGCCCCGCTTCATTCTAGTTGAGAGCATTCATCTCAGTGTCGTTAGGTGTTATAGTTAGTTTGGTTTCAATTTAGTTACTGATGAGAAGAGTTGTTTGTTTCGTTCCTAATTTTGAATGTATTAGTTATGTATTTCCACCCATGCAATCTTTATAGCTTATCATGCTATTGAGAAGAGTTGTTTGTTTCATTCCTAATTTTGAATCTATTAGTTATGTATTTCCACCTATGCAATCTTTATAGCTTATCATGCTATTTGAACGAGGTTGAATAAAATTCCAAAAAGGCCAACCTTTAAAATTTGTTTTTAAGATCACATAGAAATAGCAGAAGTGTTGGAGGAGAAGAGCGAAGTGGCAACCCAACAGAGAGAGCAATCACTCCGCAACAAAAAGCTAACAGACTTTTTTATTTTATTTTAGAGGGACCATCTCACCCTTGTAGAGTACAAGATAAGTTGCGGTGACTATAGCACTCCTATGTGTAGAAAAATGAGATGACAAGTCAAAGGCAACATTAGCATCACCCGTCGACCGCAACCTCCGTGTCAAGTAAAGTAGGCAAACTGAAGGATCGCGTTACTTAATTTCCGTTACAAACGTACCAGGGGATTCGCGTTACTACAACTCCATTAAAAAACTCGCTCCATACAGCTGCAAGAAGTCGTGGGGATTCGCGTTACTACAACTCCATTAAAAAGCTCGCTCCATAAAGCTGCAAGAAGTCGTGGGGATTCGCGTTACTACAAATCCATTAAAAAACTCGCTCCATACAATTGCAAGAAGTCGTGTTAGTACACTTGCAGCGATTTTCGTCTCTTGTGCCACTATAACAGAAAGAAATGCATTAGAGTGATTTACCACCCAAAAAAACAAGTACGAAGAATCCATGACTTTCTTTGGTTGGTATTTCCTTTAAATCGACGCTGGTTATCTTGTTTGATTCCATGAATCGAAAAGCCAAAAAACAAGTACGAAGAACCCATGACTTTCTTTGCTTGGTATTTCGTTTAAATCAACGCTGGGTATCTTGTTTGATTCCATGAATCGAAAAGCCTCAAAGTTTATTTCTCAAGAAATAAAGAGGGTTTTAAAAAGTCATTTTTAAAGGTTTCATTTCAAAAAGGAGGAAGTGTTTTTATTTAAAAAAGGGGGTTTGTTATTAAAGAAGAGGGGTTTATTGAAAATTGTTTTTTTATTATTATTTAAATTTGAATCTGCTATTAAAAAACACATTCCATTATTTTAAAGAGTTTTTTTGGTTTGAAAAGGAATTTATAAAGGAGGGAGGGTTATGTTTTTACATTAAAAAAAATGGTTTTCTTTGGTGCTTCGCCACAAACATTCGTTTTATTTTTAGCAAAATTTATGAGTTTTGGTCTTTACGAATGAGGGCATTTCTTCAAGCCCAAGAGTGCTAGGATATTATTTAGAATGCTTATGTAGAGCCCACCCAAGAAGCATTAGCAACCATGACAAATAATCAAAGAAACGTCGCTCTAGAACTGAGAAAGAAAGAGCATTGAGCCAAATGTTCGATACAAAATAGATACATATCATGATAATGATACAATGAAGACTGTGAAATTGCAGACATTGTGGGCTCAGTTTGAAACCTTGACGATAAATAAGACAATGAATGTTGATTAGGTCATTACTATGGTGTGGAGTAGGTAAATCTCCTATGCGGATAGAGGTGATCCCTCTAGCCCAAGAGTGGGTCTAACTGCAAACAAAACAATCTAATGTAAATTTCCTTAGATTAGAATTGAATACGAGGGCCTACCTCTTATAGTGCTAATCCACTTGATGTTGATCTTACTTCCTTGCTTTAGCTCCCTTTCATTCTTTTTGTTCAAATACCTGAAACAAACATGCAAGAGACAACAACAAACATGATAGCATAAAATCGAATTCAATATACTTAAAAAGTCAAGGGGTCTTAAGACAACTGGAGCCTTGACGTTGTAGGTTCCCTTTGGCATGTTCAGGTTCCAAAACCACTAGAAGCATATCATGATTCACCCACAACACGATGGAAGTTCAAGGCCTCTTTCCTTATGCTCCAAACAAAAAACAACAAGCTTATTCTCCCTTCACACACAAAATAGAAGCCTAAGGTTCTCAATATGGCTCTCAAGATTTGCAGATTATTTCAGCCCTTTCATTAACTAGCCGAGGGTGTGAAATGGGGAGTTTATATAGCTTGGATGGAGGGGAAATGGATCCTCTTATGGTGGGAGAGGCCTTATCCCTTTTGGTTTATTCCATTTTAATAGGGGAAAGGAGCCCAAACAGACTCTCTCGGCTCTATCTTGCTCAACCATTTACCAGACTTCTGTTCATGAAGCTTCTAGACTTGGAAGCTTCGACTCAATTTTTAAAACTTGCCAAAAGAGGGTTGAAACGGGTGATGAATGGCTCACTTGCGCCTTTCGGCATTAGTCCTGGTTTTAAACTCTACAAATTGGCACAGGGGAAAAACTAAGCACTAGCGTGAGTCTTGAAAATTAGGTTGGAAGGAACAGTCTTGGGAAATGATGAAAGAGGGAAGTGTTCTACAGATGAAGAGGGATGTAGGGACATGTTCTTCATGGCAGGGAAACATATGAGGGTCGCCATAGAGTTCCTCCAGGATCGAGGAATAAGGAGTACAGGGACATTGACAAAATGTTATGTAACAGATGCCCCCAAAAGCATGAAGGTCGAATAAGAGTGAGGGGTGAAATGATTTACGAGTAGATGCATGGAACTGGAGGCCGCCACCAAAAAAACTACAAGCAAGCATAGATACATATACATTATTGAAATCTCTGATACATTAATCGTGGTATGGATGCAGCCATCTAGTGGAAGATCATGTAAATGGATCCAAGGCATGGACACATCCATCCAATAAGAAGGATCATATCAAACCCAAGGTATGGTCGCAATCATCCAATAATGAGAAGGATCACATATAACAGACTCATGGCATGGTCACCTAGTAAGATTAATGAGCCCTAGGAAGGAGAAGCTTGTGTCCGTCATGGCAATGAATCCAATGTCGTTTAATCTTTTAACGAGTCCAACAAAGGTGTAACTAGGTATATTTTTCATGTTTATAAAGTTTGAAAAAGGCACGAAAAAGAAAACTCCGAAAGGTCCCTTTTCGAACAGTTGTGTCTCTCGAGCCCGAAAAGGTAGAAAACAATACTTAAGAGAACCGCTTGACCATACCAGCCAAGGAGTACCTTTTTCCTAAATAATTTATCCTAGCCCGAAAACGGGGTAAATGTATACTAGGTAAACGACATTTCCCAACCTTTAAAGAGTTCAAAACGACAAGAGCTCGACAATATTTTCATGTTTTAAGAGTCAGAAAAGAGCTAAAATTAGACCCCTTATTTTTATTCTCTTGAACGAGCCAAAAAGGGAAAAACACTTGGCGATCTTTTCATTTAAGTTTTTTATGAGTCGAGAAAGGAGCTTAAACACAACTCCAACACCATCATTAACAATTGCATCACCTGTTGCTACACAAGAAGAAAATGCATTATCCAATTTATAAGGTAAAAATGGGCAAAAAATGATTTTAAAACCCTAAAACATCGTGAAAAGATTATAAAAAGGAAAAAAGTAAATCATTTTTTACCTTTTACCTCATTTGGAACAATTTTTACCCACTTGTGCCCTAAATCTTTAGGAGCGAAATACGGCAGATCGAGGAGGCTGATCGACAAACCGTCAGTTGCAGGTAAGAACTTAGGCCCTAAGCTTTGTTTTCATACCTGTTTTGCTTGATTTTAACCATATTTTCATATTTTTAGGGGATTTTTGCAAAACAAATTTCCCCTAGGTCGGCGTGAGATCTAGGCACGGGATCACACCAATCGAGGGTTAATACAACAGGGACTTGCACCATCAACGTTGCTATTTTTAAAACAGTCACGCCGACGCAAAGAGATGAAAAACTTTCATTTTCGCCCAAATTAACTGCTTCAAATTTGCAATTTATCTGTTAAAGATTGATGTTGTCTTGAATGCATGGTGTCTATAGGCAAATTACTACGAAAAAATGGTTGATTGGAAATAACGCGAGCACGAGGCAATTGATTCATTGGCATTGGCAGATCAAAATTATCTGGATGCTCTAAGAAAATACAAACTCCTCAAATTATTTCTTACACTGGGCCTTTGGGCTCAACCTAAGCTGTTACAATACTTGATCAGTCTGTGGGATGTTGGGTGGGAAATTTTTGTGATCTGTGACCAAGTGCTAGAGCTAGAGACTTCAGACATCTACTTCATCATCAGACTGTCCCAAAGAGGGGAACCAGTCCAATTGTATGGGGCCACGCCAATTGGGGTAGTTGTGAATATGTTTCTTGCAGAACATTGTCCAGAAGCACTGAAATCAAAAAAAGGTTGATAACATGACCGTTAATGACCTTGTATTGAAAGTGCTGCTCTTGACCATAAACAGAGTTGTTGGGGCTCAAGCATTGCATGATTCCAACAAGTCTAAGTTCTAGTATGCCATTTACTGCACGACACCCACTCTCTTCCACTGGGCGGAAGCCATGAAAGTGAACATGAAGTGTCAGTTATCCAAAATCAAGGCAGGAAACCTGAGGTAGTTCATATATGGTTATGTTCTGGTGACTTTCTTCTTAGAACAGATCTCATTGTTCCACTATTAGTTGGCAGAGGTAAGTCCCCTAATTCCATGAGATCCACAGATGGTCTGATGGAGTGAACTGATGCCCAGAATTAGAGGAGGCCATCACATGTCATACAAGCTTGCTTTCTTTGCGTGGCTGAGGTGTCAGCTGATTGTGGTTAGTGGTATTGACCTCTACGGCGATCTTGACATGCCTCTCCTAGAAGGGGAGGATTTTGATGATGGAGGTAAGCAAATAATTTTGTTTTTTGTTTTTTATTGTTTTTGAAATATATGCATTCGTGACACTCCAGTTTTGTAACTACAGATGTAGGACTAGAGTGACCAGCCCAGATGTCCCTGATCCCTAGACGCATTGCTCGCCAGTTTGAGATCACTCCTTATCAAGAAGGAGTTGATAAATGAGGAAGAAACTGCGTAGAACCTCGATAACCTGACCAGAGGCATCATATAGTATGCTCGAATGGCGGACATACCACACCAATATCAGTGGTACACAGTGGGAGTGTCAGATCAGATCCACCATTTACTGACATGAGTAGTATGAGCAGTGACGTGCTATCATGAGAACCATGTCGAGTAGTCCATAGTTTTAGAATTTATAGTTTTGAGGCCTGCGAGCCATGGATGTACTGAACACATATATTATTTTTTGGGTTTTGATGTATGAAACTCAAACATTATCGACATATATATGTATATATACGTTACAATTCCTATTTATTATGATACAATGTTTTGTTTTTTCATAAATTGCATAAATGTCTATCTAACACATAATTAGCTAATGCATATGTTAATGTATTCATATGTCTAGGAATGTGATGATATGTGATATAATCAAAATTTCTTTCTAATAGATGAATACGCAAATACATTCACAATATGTGAGGGTTTCTGATAGAATATTTCCCATTGATTTGAAGAACAACAAGTTGCGAATCAAGGTTAACAACCATTTCCTGAATGTCAAGAGCAATGGCTTCTGACAGGAGTTTGATAACTGCGCTATATTCAGCAATGTTATTAGTTGTTTGACCCAAACAAATACCTTGAAGATCAATCGACTCACCGTTAGGGGCGTAAATAACCCATGCTGCGGAGGATAGATTTCAGGTACTATGGCAAGCACCATCAGCGAAACTGACGTAAGGAGTCACAGAGATCTACAAAGCAAGAGAAGACATAATAAGCAGGAAAGTTGCTTGAAAAAAAACACACCAAACAAAACTGCACAAAAAAGAATAACACACTTATGTACATAAGTAACCATGCGAGGTGACTCAGGCATACTACTTTTTGAGATACAACCCATTTCGGAGCTTGTCCAAGGGGTTGTCCTCATAATCAATCAGCTCATAGGCCCCCTTTTGTAACACACGTTTGAAAATATAGGGGCCATGCCACATGGGTTCGAATTTACCTGCCCCCAGCTTATCATTAGCTTGGTCCTATAGCAAGACCAGATCACCCTCAGAAAAAACACGAGGAGAGACTGATTGATCGAAATGGGACTTAATCTGCTTTTTTTGTGCTTCAATGACTAAAGCAGTGAGACGACGGGTTTCATCCAATCGTTCTAAATACAAGAGACACTCTTCTTGATGTGAGGTTTCAGGAAGTAGTTCAACAACCAATTTGAGTGAGGGAATTTTACAATCAATCGATAAGGTTTCCTCCAGACCATAGACGAGCTGGAAAGGTGTGAATCTAGTTGTGTCTTTAGTCGAGGTTCGGTAGGCCCATAAAGCTGAAAAAAGCACGAGAGGCCAATTGGATTTGTGCATCTCAATAGTGCACTGAAGCATAGTGACTAACACTTTGTTTACAACTTCAACTAGGTTGTTGGCCTGAGGGTAATATGGAGTTGATCTGTCGTGACACAAGCCCAACGTAGAAGTAAGCTCAACCATCATGTAATTGCAAAAATGGGAGCCATGGTCTTTGAGAATGGCTTGAGGCACTCCAAACCTGGAAATAACATGATTGAATAGAAATTGTGCTGTTGTTTTACTATCAGTTGAATATGCAGGTATCGCTTCGGCCCCTTTGGTGAAGTAATCCACGTAAACGATAATATAACCATGCCCCCTAGCTGAATGAGGGTTACTGGTCATAAAATCAATGCCCGATTTGGAAAAGGGATCAATGGTAGTAACGGGGTGAAGGAGAGTGGGTGGGGCGTGCATTTAGTGATGATAAATCTGGCACTCGTGGCATTTTCAAACAGCAAGGATGCAATCCTTAAAGATGGAGGGCCAGAAGCAACCAACATGGAGGATGTTTTGAGCAGTGGCATAGCCAGACAGATGACTGCCACATGTGCCAGAATGGCAGTGATTCAAGATTCTTTCAGCCTCATCAAGAGTTAAACATCGATGAAGAATTGAATCGACACTAATGTGGTATAAGGTATCCCAATGATGCGGTAAGGTTGGGATTGATACCGAATGCGTCGACGATCATCCTTGGTAAACACAGACTAGAACGTAGAAGTTTGGAGATACACGATGATATCACCGTACCAAGGATTGAGAGTGCTAATCAGAAAGAGAGTCTCATCGAGGAGCTTCTCATCAGCACCAGTATGAATAGAAGTAAAGGGAAAATAACAAATCAACTTAGCAAATACAAGTGATTTCTTGGATTTGGTAGTAGTGAACACCAAATCGAATTCTTGGAGGATGACAATCCACTTAGAATATTTTCCCCCAAGTAACTGACGAGTCAAAATGTAAGTCATGGGGTTACATTTAGAAATCATAGTTGTAGTGCGTGAAGAATATAATGCCAAAAGCGTTGAACAACAACCAAATCCAACTTCTCGACATGAGCATAACGGGTCTCAGTATCGAGGAGATTGTGACTGAGCTAATAAATGACATGTTCATTACTTTCATCATTGTCTTGCACCAGAACCATGGTGATAGTGATAGAAGTTGCAAATAGATAAAGGAAATAATCTTGATGATAGTTCAGAGGATGCAATAGAGGAGCATTAATGAGGAAAACCTTCAAGTCATGAAATTACTTTTGGGAAGCCTCATCCCAAATGAATGGAGTTCCTTGCTTAAGCAATCGGGTGAATCTTGAAGCTAGCTCAACATAGTTAGGCATAAAGCGATGAAGGAAATTCTCTTTCCCCTGTACACTCTGTAATTGATGCAACGAAAAGGGGGGGGGGTAAATTAACAATAGCCTCGACTTTGAGAGGATCAAGATGAATCCCATCTTTCGAAACTATAAAATCGAGTAGTCGTCTGGATTCAATGTAGAGTACACATTTATGTGGATTTAGTCGAATGTTATAGTGTCTACAATGAAGAAATATTTGTTGAAGATGATCAGGATGGTCATGGTGCTTACATGAATGAGTAGGAAGATCATCCAAATAAGGTTGAACGATGTTTTCAATGTCATGGAAATCATAGGACATCGCTCTTTGAAAAGTATCCCCAACATTATTAAGGCCAAAAGGGAGCTTTTTATATGCAAAAGTCTCCCATGGACAGATAAAGGCAGTCTTATCTTGATCTTCCAGTGCAATGTGTATATGGTTATAACCAAAAAAAGGTCCATAAAATAGAAAATATCACTCCGAGCACATTCATCGATGATCTGGTCTATAAAAGGAGTGGGATAATTATCCTTTGGACATACACAATTAAGGTCATGGTAATCAACATAGACACGAATGGTGCCCTGCTTCTTAGTTATCGGTACGATATTTGACACCCAATCTATCAGAGGGATAGGATAAATAAATCCAACTTTAAAAAGTATTTCAACTTCTCCTTTAATGGTGTCTGCTTTGCTAGGGTGCACTAGACGAAGTCATTGTCTAACAGGCTTAGCATTAGGATAAGTCAAAATTTCGTGAATGACTATACTTGACTTAATGCTAGACATTTCTTCATACAACCATGCAGAAACATCTCGAAACTCTTGAAAAAGATGAGTATAGAGCTTGATCTCATCAAGAGAAAGTCACCCCAATATGAACGTTTTCAATGATACCCAGTTTAACACAAATGTCAATAGGCATCGTTTGGGTAATATTACCCATGTTCCTTTCCGACCAAACTTCATGGGTCATGATAGGTGTTTGAAGTGGTTGTTCAGGAAACGAGAAGAGAACTTCTCAATATAGGTAGACATGACCGTCGAGCCAGGAAAGAATGAGGACCGATGATGAGTATCATTCCATGGTGCTTCCTCTAGAGACATAATTTCCATGATACTTTCGTCAGAAGGGAAAGTCTCAGTTAAGGGATCAGGAGAATCTGAAGGACCAAGACTCGAGGATTGAGAATACTCAAAGAAGTATGATCAGTAGGTACCGAAGATGAAGCCGAAACAATCTCCACATAATTGGTCTCGGCATGGCTTAACGACATGACATCACCCCATGTATCAACAAGATCAGGAGAGGGAATGACCAAAGGATCAGACTTAACTAAAATCATGTTGACTGAAGAAACATGCGGAGGTGGGAGAGGAAAAATACCCATCAAGGAGGGATCTTTAAAAAGTCCTACCTCCACACTCTCATAAGGAGCACTGGTATGCTTCACATAACGAACATTGCCATCCAAGGAGGAAGAGGCAAAGAAGGACAATTGGTTGACCATGACAATCTTCCCTTGATGAGGAAAATGGAGCACACGGAATAGAGAGGAGGCTACAATGTGCATAACATGGGTCCAACTTTGTCTGAGTAGAATATTATAGTTAAGGTTTGTGTCAATAATTTCTACTTCGATGTTAACTATCTTACCCTCCAAAGTAATGTCAAGGTTAAGAAGGACACCAAATGATCAAGAATCGCATCCATCGAAGGCTTCTAAAGTGTTAGGTGATTGGTTCAGGGTAGGAGAACCAATTTCCTTCCAAAAAGAGATAGACATGATGCAAGTAGAAGCACCTTCATCGATGACGATCCTCTGAATGGTTTTCTCATTAATGATCACCTGTGAATGAGAATGGAAATTTGATGAGGTAAGTGTGGAACATGGTTTTCTAGATGAAAAATATTTAGAATAGAATCAGTTGAATCAATACCTCCAATAGCTGACAACAATGATTTCCACTGAGAAGGACATCTTTGAAGGACCTCGAGAGCACACATAGCTAATGGTGCTTGAGCCAAATCCTCAACAATGCTATAATTCTAAGTGACTAGAGCATTTGGATTATACAAGGACTTTTGCAGCACACCTTGGGAAGGTGGTCGAAAAGCGGAATCGAGATTAGGTCACTTTATATGGAGAGGACTAGAACTTGAAGGGATAGAGGAGGAAGGGGTAATTTCTTTCTCTTTCCCTCTATTGGAGTAGGTGTTTGATAATAATTCAACCTGGTAGACACATTTATAGGTGTACTCATCATAAACACTTCGGAACTTGAGGAAGCAAAAGACTAAGGCTGGTCTACCATTTTGATCTGCTGGGATGGAAAAGGCTCTTTCAAAGTCGCTTTGAGCAAGCAACTAACTTCATATCACCAGGGACAATCTTTAGTGTAGTGATCCTCCTCACAGATGAGGCACAAATACTTGGGCTTCCTTTGAGAAGCATTGCCAGCAGATGACTTAGGAGGGCCCTATTTCGGGGCATCGGCTTTGGCCTTGCCTTTTCCCTTCCTTTTACCATTAGAGGATTTATCTGCAGTGGTAGACAAGACAACGTGAGCCTCAGATGTTTTACCAGGACTAGGTAAATTTCCAAAGGGATCATTGGAAGCAGTGTTTGAGACCGTCTTCTGCTTGGAAGAAGATTTTGCAGGGGTCTGAGACACAAAAACAATCACTCCATCAATAGGTGGGGTAGCCGAAGACTTCGATGCTACTAAATCTAATGATGGTCATGGTGCATCAGGTAACATATAATATAATGTGCCATATTACAAGTTGATGAGGTCTAAATACTGGGTACGAGCGATGGCTTTCTCCTCAGTGACATACCCACCCATAGCTATGTCCTCAGTAATTTTGCTAATGAATGATTTGGTGAACCACTCTGTCAACAACTGTTCAATAATTTCAAACTCGATCAGGGGATGCTGACACCTCCATTCATGGATGTGATCAAAGATATGGGTCGCAATGTCTTGATTGAGTGACTTAAGGAGATGAGTGTCAGTTTTATAGCGAATTGACTGCTGGAAATGTGTGAGAAAAACCATAGCGAGAGTATTAAATTCATTGTAGGTACTTCAAGACAATTTGATGCACCATTCATTGCAGCACCTATGAGGGTTCATTGAAAAAGCTGAAGACAAATGGAATCATCAACATACGAATTGGAGGAGCACTACAGGTGATATGTCATCACGTGGGCTTATGGATCTTCCTTCGCTTTTCCCTCAAACTTTGGATAATCGGTTGAAATCTTGGATGGAACTGGAGGCTAGTATGGCAAATGAATAATGGGATCATTCGTAAGTCTAGAGAAATTTGGAAGCTCCAATGTGGCAAAGAATGGCAATTTCATATTGAAAGGCATTTGGGGCATCTTAGCAGGCCCAAACTGCAGAACCCATCCTTGTTGATAAGAATTTTTCCCCCACATTGGAGGATTTTGTCCATATGGCATCTGATTTTGGCCCCACTGTAGGTTACCTTACCTGTAGGGAGGATTCTAGCCTGGGTAGCCTTAATATTGTCTAGCCATAGGCTACTAATAAGAAACATACAGGTTAAAAGGCTATTGAGCCTGTTGACCTTGGACATATGGATTTTGTACCTGCTACCCCTAGACATAAGGGTTTTGAACCTACCACCCTTGGACATAAGGATTTTGCACCTACTACCCCTGGACATAAGGATTCTAAACCTGTTGCCCTTGGAGATAAGTATTTTGAGCCTATTGCTATAGGACTTGACCTTGACCTTGCAAAGGTGGACCCTCTTGATATGAGTACAAGGGTTCCTGTTGCTCGGGCTGACCTTGTTGCTACAAGGTTTGACCTTGCTACTGTAAAGGTTATCCCTGTGGTTGTAGAGGTTGACCTTGCGAGGACATAGGTTGGGAGGATTGGTGAACAAACTGCGTTTGCAACTGTAAATTTTATTGCGACTATTTCAAGGGTTTCCCCTGCAGTAGTTGTGGTTGTCCTTGCTACTGCATTGTTTGCCCTTGCTGCTGCAAGGATGACCCTTGCTACTGCAAGGACAACCCTTGCTGCTGCGGAGGTTTCCCTTGCTGCTGTAAAATCTATCCTTGTTGCCGCAAGGGTACTTAGGCAGTTCCCAAGGTGACACCTTAAGGGTATTGAAAGTTCCCAAATTGAATCTGGGCATATCCACCAGGCATGGCAAATGAACTAGGCTGAACATAAGGTCTAGCTTGAGGGACGTAAGGTGGATTTACCATTGCTTGGGAACTATATGGAAAATAAGGAGGTTGGTATTGACCCTGAGCCACATATGTTTGCTGGTACTGGACATTACTTGACCGAGATGGACCAACAGGGTTCAGTTACTGGTATTTGACATTACTCGATCTAGCTGGACCAACATGGCTCGAATTGGCACTGTAAGAGGGCTAGTTCATTCCAACCATGTGATTTTGTGAGCTACTCACATTGGTTGTGCCAGACATCATGCAAATATTCAGACTTCTCACCCCAGGCGGTGGCACATTCTGTCTAGTTACTGGAGGGGTTGAAGAACTTATCGAGACTTGACATGAGACCATCAGTTGAACCAAAAGAGTCGGTTGAAACAACGAAACAAGTGGATTCAGAATAGTAGGTTGCACCATAAATGAAGTGACTGCAGTATGCACAATTAGTTGAGAGGTTAGGTTCTGAATAAATGGACCTGAGGTAGGCATAACATCGGACGACCACATAGGGTTGTGAGATAAGGATGAGGCACTAGGAGTGCCTGAAACCAATTGAGATAGAGAGGTATAACCATGTGGTAACTCAGGGTAAACACTGGTCGGAATGCTTCCCGTGTAAGGGAAACCTGAAGGAGGGAATGGATATCCCTTTTCATCCACTATGTGAGGAGTGTGTGTAGCAGAAATCTTCGAGTGACCGGGAGAGGAGACTGGGATCTCACTTTCTGATTCCATGGGTGGAAACAAACGACGATGGAAAATCAAAGATGTTCGAGGGGATAATTCCAAAGGAATACCCAGTCGATCATACAGACTGTAAAGACACTGCAGTGATATAACAACAGGATCAAACAAAGGATTCAGAGGATAAACAACCAGTCCTTGCTGACCTTTAGGAGTTAGTGGACTTTTACAAGTCTCGATAGGATTATCGGAGATTCTGGGCCAGGTTCGTAAGGTGATCCTGTATTTGATGGAGGAGGATGAGATGACAAAGGTTGAATACTCAGAGTAATTCCATGTTCAACATCTTGATCCTCGAGTGACTATGGGAGTTCAGGGAGAGGCTCCTCAGAAGATCTTTTAGATGGAGGAGTGGAAGAGGAACTAGGCGAACTTGATGGTTCTACCACGATGACTTTGTCTCAAGCAACAAGAGAAAAAATATTAAATTCAGGGGCTTATTTAAAATATATTAAAGGTAAACTCATCATGTGGTCTAGAATAGGGCTATCATGAATGTCATGTGATTGTGGGAAAAAAAATTTAGGATGCTGAAATAGACTGATGCCTTTTCATGTTTTAAAAGTCGAGAAAAAGGCAAAGATAACTCTAGTCACTTTCAGTTTGAACGAGATCGAAAAGACAAGTGCTTGATGATATTTTAAATTTAGAGAGTCAAAAAGACCAAAATGACTACTCAGGATAATCTAGGAAAAAGGATTACCAGGTAACCGTGAACTGCAAAATACCTCCCAGCGAACTCAGAAGTATGGACAAGCAATCTCCCCGAATGCTGTGTTCAATGTATCACATTTACAAGGTGGCAGACTCAGCTTCCTACAGATAAAGGATTGCAAACCTAGTGGGGTCTCCCTTTATATACGTGACAGTACGAGGAGGACAAGTCTGTACTAGCACTGTCTAGTGCCAAAGTGAACGACAACTGCTAGGTTTAAAGATGTCGGAACATGTCTCTAGCCTAGACCTCTAAATGTGAGTGTTTAGTTTTAAATGTGTCTTAGGTTAATTAAATATATTTTAGAATTTTATCTTGAAATTATGTCTTAGTTTTCATGCCCTATCAATGTGACTCGAAAAACTCCTATATGCAGCCATATGAGACAAAACCGTTTCAATTCGATGAATGCTAACACTAATTGAGTGTAAAGAAAACAACCAATGCAACAAACAAGCAACTGAAAGGAAGACGACTCTTCACTACTTCGCTTTTCAAAACAGAATAATGAAAATTCTTTCCACTTCTTATTCTTCCTATCAAATGCACTTCAACTAGTCCTTTCAATAGTAAAATAAGTTCATTTCTTTTCAAATGCTTACGATGATGCAATTCTATCTTTCAATGATGCTACTTAATGCAACATATCGATTCAACAAACTAGAACGACGTATTTTTCAATTGACTAATAAAATGAATCTTTAAAATAAACACTTCAATGAAAAATTTTCAAGCAACTAGCATCAATCATATATCAAGAAAGATAAGAAGAACTCTTCTCAAAACAAGCATGCCAAGACTCAATCGAAACAAAACAAGCAATGTGATCTATGCTCAAAAAGAGACGTTTAATCGAGAGAAGAGCAAACAAAATTTTTACTTGTTCAATTGAAACAAAGCAATACAAGGACTAAAATACGAAATGCATAGGGCAGCTAACCAACAACTTGACTTGATGAGTAGACAAATAGTTGAATGGATGATGACCTAGATGCCCTAGGAAAACAAACCATCCAAAAACTCAAAAAATCAAGTAGGGCAAACTCAAACCAATTAAGAAAACAGATCAAGCTAATGAAGCTTTCTAGCCAAGGAGAATACAGGCAAACAAGCCAAGAAATAGAACTTATGAGGGTAGGACACACTTGTAGTGATTCAGGAGAAACCTTGATTTTAACCTACAAGAACCAGCGCGAGTGCTTAACTGATAACAACTGCCACAAGGGGGTAGGACACGATTGTTTAAGAGTAAATCACATTGCTTGGCGCGATTGTCAAAAAATAAACAACACTGATCAAAGATTTGAAAACCATACCTGTCACTCTAAGTTCAAGACTCTAGGCAACAAACAATGTAAAGCATAGAAAACCAAAAAGAAAGAGTGATACACCAAAAGTCAACAAAAATCATGAAATGCAAACAATTCAAAGAAAGGGATGACTTGCCAACAAAGTCACCAATTTGTGGTGTAGGTAAATCTTCTCCATGGACAGAGGTGATCCCTCTAGTCCAAGAGTGGGTCTAGATGCAAACAGAACAATCTAATGTAAATTTCCTTAGATTGAAATTGAATAAGAGGGCCTATCTCTTATAGTGCTAATCCACTTGATGTTGATCTTGCCTCCTTGATCCAGCTCCCTTTCGTTCTTTTTGTTAAAATACCTTAAAAAACATGCAAGAGACAACAAAAAACATGATAGCATAAAATCGAATTCAATCTACTTAAAAATTCAAGGAGTCCGTAGCTATCGCATGTAATATTACACATGATATAGGAAATAAACCATTAGTTGTATTAATAAAACTTCAAAGAGAAATACAACCAGAGCCTTGACGTTGCAGGTTACCTTTGGCATGTCGAGTTCCAGCACCAGTAGAAGCATCTCATGATCCACCCTCAACACGATGGAAGTTCAAGGCCTCATTTTTTATCCTCCAAACCAAACACAACAAGACTATTCTCCCTTCACATACAAAATAGAAGGCTAAGGTTCTTAATATGGCCCTCAAGGTTTGCAGATTATTTCAGCCCTTTCATTAGCTAGCTAAGGGTGTGAAATGGGGATGATCCAGGTGGATGTTGGTGGCCACACACCTAGCCCACTTGGACCCCCACAACTGTCTCTTTCAGTTTTTTTAGTTTCCTTAATTGTAGCACAATTTACTATTTTTGGCAGTTTTCAAGTCATGAACTTCCGAAGCCGTTTTGAGGCCCTAAACGACATTTTTTGGAAACATTGGGAGCAACATGGGTCTATGGACTGATATGCTCACTCAAAGGTTGTAATCCTTAGATAGATCTTTCTAGCGAGGTATTGTGCACGTCAAACGAAGATCATATGGCAAAGTTACAACCCCGAGAAGTTGATGTACCAATTTACCCAGACGGGGCCCATAGTTTGGCGCTTCATCTCCTAGGGTTAGGTTTTTGGATTTTTATGTTTTTCCATTGTTTATCAACAATAAATAAGCCTACAAGCCTCATTGTAACATAGTTCAGAGGCACGTAGTCGCCACATATCTTCTCAGAGATGCAACAAAAATAATACTTCATTTCATTGACATAAAATACTGAAATATGCTTACAAACAGAAATGGAAATAAACCAACTAGGGTGATGGAAAAGATGCTCCCCCTCCTCTTAATATTCGGGCTCATTCTGCTGGACCTTGGCAGTGGCTACAATGGCATTGGGTTGCATCAATGATTTTCTTCCTTTTGTCATTATCCTTGTTGAGTTCTGACTCAGGGTCGGAACATGCATCTAGTTCTGAAGCCTTCAACTTGGCCACTAGCGACTGTTTGGTCCAAGACTCACTTGTGTTATGAGTGGGGCTCTTATGGAACTCACATGACTTTATTGTGTCCTTCTTTGACTTCGTGGTGTTTTTCTTTTCTTGGGGCTTCAACAGGTTCTCTTGGGTTACCCCGCCTTGTCTTTGTCCTTTGTTCTTCATATTCGTAGATCTAAAGTCTTCCTTCTTTTGTTTGAAATTCTACTCAATCTTGACAACGTATTGGTATGTCGTGCCAAGTGAGGAGATGTCCAGGAACTCCATCTTGTCCTGGATGTACCTGTGTAGGCAGCCGCGTATTTGGGTACCAAATGCAACTAGAATCCTTGATACCCAACTTTGTGTGAAAGGTATGAAAAATATTTGTGAAATCCGATGCATCTTGGTCCCTTCCCTGCCGCAACGTGGTCCACTTTATGTATTTTTCCTCATAGCTCCCGAGAAGTTAGTACTGCTCCTTGATGGCATCCCATAATGAATTCCAAGTGAGTGCAACTGAAAATAGTGAGCCCGTACTTACATCCTACTACTCGCAGTAGGTTTCCCACCAGTCCTTAACATGGGGGGCTGCTTTGAGAAGTGCAAAACTGATCTTTTCTCGGCTGGAAAAATCATGAAAATAAAAATAACCTTCTAGTAGATTTAACCATTTATCTACGGCATCTACATCTATCTGACCCTCGAATATGGGGATTTCAATGTTAACTTGTACCTTAAAGGGTGTGGTGTTTCTAGAGTAGCTGTTGGAAGTAGATGCATTGCCCCTGGGTAGCCACTGAAGGATGTGGGAAAAGTTTTCCATAATTGCATTCCTTTGTCGGTCAATGGCTTCTTCGAGGAATATTTTGATAGGATCTCCTGCCCCTTCATCTTTCTCTTCATCTGCCATGAGAGGCTGTCAAGATTTGGGAGGCTGGTCTTGCAAAGGTTCGACCAGTTCAAGCCCTAACTCCTTATATCCCAACCTCGTTGGGGACATGCAAAGAAACACAGAGAAAGATAAAACCACAACAAAAATAATACTTCATTTCATTAATGTAAACTACTAAAATATGCTTACAAACAGAAATGGAAATAAACTAGCTAGGGCGATGGTAGCTTATCTCTGAGAAGAGATGTGCCAGCTACACACCTCTGAATTGTGTTACAATGAGGCTCGAAGGCCTATTTATTGTTGAGAAATAATGGAAAACTCTACACACATAAAAACCTAACCCTAGGAGATGAAGCGCCAAACTATGGACCCGTTTGGGTAAATTGGTACATAAACTTCCCAAGGTCGTAACTTTGCCATATGATCTCCATTTGACACACACAATACCTCATTAGAAAGATCGATCCGAGGGCTACAACTTTTGAGTGAGAAAAATCAATCTATGGCCACATGTTGCTCTTAGTTTTCCCAAAAAACATCGTTTAGGGCCTCAAAATGGCTACGAAAGTTCAACACTCGAAAAACTGTCAAAAATAGTAAATTGTGCTACAATTAAGGAAACTAAAAAATTGAAAGAGATAGTTGTGGGGGTTCAAGTGGGCTAGGTGGGTGGCCACAAAAATCCACCTAGATCATGGGAGTTTATATAGCTTGGATGGAGGGGAAATGGATCCTCTTATGGTGGGAGAGGTCTTATCCCTTTTGGTTTGTTCCATTTTAATAGGGGAAAGGAGCCCAAACAGACCCTCTTAGCTCTATCTTACTCAACCATTTACCAGACTTCCATTCATAAAGCTTCTAGACCTAGAAGCTTCGAATGCATTTTTAAAGACTTGCCAAAAGAGGGTCAGAGTGGGTGATGAATGGCTTACTTGCACCGTTCGACACTAGTCCTGGTTTTAAACTCTGCAAACTAGTGCAAGGGAAGAACTGAGCACTAGCGTCGGTCTTGAAAACAAGGTTTGAAGGAACAGCCTTGGGAAATGATGAAAGAGGGAAATGTTCTACAGATGAAGAGGGATGTAGGGACATGTTCTTCATGGAAAGGAAACATATGAGGTTCACTGTAGAGATCCTCCAGGATCGAGGAATGGGGAGTACAGGGATAGTGACAAAATGCTGTGTAACATAGGGTCATGGGAATTATCAATCAAATAAAACTTATTGGTGAAACCATTACAGATCAGAGGATAGTTGAAAATTTTCTCCGAAGCCTACCAAAGAAATATGACGTGGTGGTAACAACCATTATGGAATCCAAAGATATTATAACTCTCTCAGTAGAAAAATTGACTTGATCACTTCTGTCACATGAGATATGAATTAGCTTGAGAGAAGAATCCATGGAAAAATCCTTCAAAGCACAAGTCTCTCTTAGCAGAGGCAAAAGTAGATGATATAAGACAACAATAAGCAAGACAAAGGCAAAGGTAGATCTACAAAACATCATCATGCAACATAGCATTCGAGATCTTCATAGAACCAAACACAGAGAAGCAGAACATGGAGCATATATAATGCCCAACATTATTACTGTAAGAAATTTGGGCATTATGAACATGAATGTAGAAAGAAACAATCAAATAAGCAAAGAGATAGTGTCCATATCTCCAACAATGAAGGAGAATCCTTTGTATCCATGTTTCTTTCCTACCATCTTTCTAAAAACAATCATAGAGAGGACCTTCAGTTTCTTGAGAGTGGCTGCAAAAACTATATGAAAGGTAAAAAAATCTACTTTCTTGCAATGATGCTTCCATAACATCTAAAATTACTCTTGGATATTGTTCTTGCATAAAAGTTGAAGGGAAAGGTATTGTTCTAGTTTTCACTAAACAAAATCAGCAGAGGCATATTCTTATTATGTTCCACATCTGAATCATACTCTCATTAGTGTAGGTCAATTGATGGAACATGGTTATGACATAATATTCAAAGGGACCACATGTTTATATCTATGAAAAAATTCCCAATAGAATACTGATAGAAGATGTATAAAAAACAAAGAATAGGATGCTTACCATGACTTTTAGAAGTCGAAATCTGTCACAGTCTTCTCCACACAATGTGTCAAGGATAGATGAGTTATAACTATGACATTCTAGATATGGGAATATTACCTTCAGTAGTCTAAATCTACTTTAGAAACATTTTATGGTCATTGGTCTCCCTATTGTTAAAGAAAAAGATTGTAACTATAAAATTTGTATTCTAACAAAGAATAACAAATACAAATTTCACACATCTTCCACTAGTTCACAATAACCCTTAATGCTAGTCCACATAGATATATGTGGCCCAATTCAAACAAAATCCATTTGTGGTAGTCTTTATTTTCTTAATTTTATTAATGACTATAGCAGTGAAATATGGATTTATTTTCTCCAAAATAAGTTTGATACTTTCTCAAGATTCTAAGAGTTCAAAGTAGAAGTAGAAAACAAAGTGGAAAGCCTTTGAAAATATCCAAGTCAGACAAAGGAGGAGAATATAGTTCCATTGATTTCAAATCATGTTCTCAACAACAAGGCATCATCCTACATAATGCAACTAGATGCACTCCATAACATAATGGAGTAGCAGATGGAAAAATCAGTGAATAATGAATATGACAGGATGTAAGCTTTTCAAAAAAGAAGTTTTCCAATGATTAATAGGTTGAAGTTGTTGCTACTGTAGTATATGTTCTCAATATATCTCCAACAACCAATGTCAAAGATGTAGTACCTCAAGAAGATTTGGATGGTAAGAAGGTGAATGTCTCTTTCTTTCGAATTTTTGGTTGTGTAGCATTTGCACATGTTCCTGAGTATCTATGAAAGAAACTTGATGAAAGAAGTAACAAATGTATCCTTCTAGGCTATAGTGAATAATCAAAGCCTATAGAATCTGCAATCCAGTCACCAAGAAATTTGTTTTAATCAAAGATGTTAAATATTTGGAAAACAAATCTTCATCTAATCAAATTGATGATGCTTTAAATCAACCTGTTCAACCACGACTTCCAAGATTGCAGGTACAAGAAGAGCCATACCACTCTGAAAATGATACATCTTCCTTCAATAATTCATTATCTTCAGAGGATAATAAAGAAGCTAGAAGCATTAGGGAAATATATGAGCAAGAGCATGACTTTGATAAACAAAATATTTATGCATTTCTTTCCTATCAACCAACCCATTTTGAAGAGGCAGTAAAATAGAGACATTGGGTTGATGCAATGAATTAGAAAATTATAGCCATAGAGAAGAACAAGACTTGGAAACTAGTTAATATCCTAAAATACAAAAGCAACATTGGTGTCAAGTGGGTCTACAAGACCAAACTAAATAAAAAAGGATAAATCAAGAAACATAAGGTAAGGCTAGTTGCCAAAGTATTCTCACAACAAGTTGGTGTCTACTATGGTGAATTTTTTTCTCTAGTAGCAAGGTTAGAAACAATAAGAACTATTCTAGCCACTATAGCTCAACATAAATGGAAAGTTTTTCAACTTGTTGTAAAATCTGGTTTCCTAAATGGAATATTGCAGGAAGATGTTTATGTTGATCAACCCCCTGGTTTTGAAGTTCCAAGACATTTGCATAATGTGTATATGATTTAAAACGAACTCCCTGAGCTTGGTACAATTGAATCGACTCTTACCTCATCAAAAGTGGATTTCGCATAAGTAGCCATAAAGAAATTCTTTGTACAAAAACTCACGAAGGTAAAATTCACATTGTTCATATTTATGTCAATGATGTAATTTATATAGGTAATATGATGTTAGTAGTATTCAATCTTTTCATGCAAACACAATTTGATATGACTGACCTTAGTCTCATGAAGTACTTCTTGGACATTGAAATTCAACAATCTGCTAATTGCATTTTTGTCTGTCAACAAAAGTATGCCATTTACATCCCCCAAAAGCTCAAAATAACAACTACAAAATAAGTGACACTCCAACTGCTCTAGGTACCAAGATGAGGAAACAAGATGAAGGACCATCAGTGGATTCTGTGTTGTATAAAATTCTATTTGGTGGTCTCTTATATCTCACTACCACTAGATCTGACATCATGTTTGCACCTAGTTTTGTTTCCAGATTTATGGAATTTCCCAATAATTTCCATTGGAAGGATGCAAAAAGAATATTAAGATATTTTGAAGGGATATTAGGCTATGGCTTGTTCGACACACATTCTGAAGATTTTTCACTTTCAAGCTATACAAATAGTGCCTATGCAAGTAGCTTAGATGATCGCAAAAGCACTTGAGGGTCTTATTTTCACTTGGGAACCAATATGATCTCATGGGAATCTAAGAAACAATCCATTGTTTCAATATCTTTTGCAAAGGCGGAGTGTAGCTCCAACTTTAGCAGCTTGTCAAGCAGTGTGGCTGAGAAGGCTATTGAATGATCTTTCAATTGTTCAAAAGGATCCAACTCCAATTTTATATGATAACAACTCTTCCATTTCTTTATCCAAAAATCATGTCTTTCAGAAAAATGGAAAGCATATCAACACACGATTTTATTTCATTCGTGAGATTGTCAATTATGGAGATATCTTTCCTGATTTTTGTGGATCCAACAATTGACCTGTAGATATTTTTACAAAACCATTAGGCAAAAATGTATTTGAATTTCAAAGAGAGAACTTTGGAATTGTAAGTGCCAATACTTGTAATAGCTGAGATTAGGAAGGGGTGTTGAGAGCATTTATCTCTCTGTCTGTTAGGTGTCATAGTTAGTTTTGATTCAGTTCAGTTAGTTGATTTTTAGTTGGTAATTTTTCCAATTATTAATTGGTGTTTGTTTCATTGTCTCCTATGTACTTTATTTAATTGTTATTGAATGACGAGAAGAGTTGTTCGCTCCATTCCCAATTTTTAATCTATTAATTGTGTATTTAAGCCTCTACAATCTTTGTCAATTCTCATCTTCTTCCTATTAATTTACTAATTTACTGAATTTTTAGGAGGTTTTTTGAGTGGATTCTCACATGAAAAGTACATGGATTTGTACATAATGGACATATCACAAACACATAAACTATTATAGGTGTGATGGGTTTACTATATTATGCCACACGTCTAAAGCTTAATGTGCTACATTTATTTGGAGATTCTAAGATATTCATAGAATAATTGAACAAGGGATCTACATTTTCTCTGCCACACATGGCACACTGGATGCAGCGATACAAAAAAATCAAGAGCTTATTTCAACAGGTAACTTTTTCTCATCTGCATATGGAATTCAATGTTGTTACAAACAAGTTATCAATGGAGGGGATTTCAATGAATCGGGGAAGAATCAAGTTCTTGATTTACTTGCAGGGACAAAAAATTAGATCCGGTTTCTTCCCATGTATCTAATGGAATGTTGTGTTTTCCCTTCACGAATTTTAGATCTGTTTTTTTTTTTTGGTTGTATTGTTGGGTTTATTTCATTATGAGACATTCTAGCCTAATATAATGTACCGATAATATGCTCATTGAAGATCTGTTGATTTTGCTAGTATTTTCTATTTGGGGGAATGGCATGCTAGCCATTGATGAATGGTTTTAATTACCATTTGGTATATGTCTAAACTATTGACTATATTATCTATATGTAAACATGGTTTTGTTAATAGAACATGCTGATTTTTATTCCTGAAAAAAATAAATTGTAATAGGTGTTGAGATTTTTCCATTAATTAAATTAGGAAAAAATCTCATGAATGTGACAACAATAGGATTTGTTGCTAAGTTAGCTCCAGTTATTCCTAAGGAGCAGTTATTGCTTCCTATATTTGTTGTGAGAGAATTTATGATTCAGTTTTCTATTCCCAACTATAAAATGTAAGCTCGTAGAGGTTGTTTGAGCAGAGATTTTGTGAGGAATTATATGTTGTAATCTCTTGTTGAATAATAATATTGTCGATGCCTCTGTTCCGTGGACGTAGCCCAGATTAGTTGGGTGAACCACATTAAACTTGTTGTCTCATGTTGTCTGTTGTGTGTATAATTAGCTTTGTTTCTGTTGTGCATATCCTACAATTGGTATCAGGGCCTAAGAGGCCAAGTCTGCTGGAGGTTGGAACTGTTGCCTGTGCCCAAGTCTGCTGCGTGTGCGTAGACTGCCTATGCGTTGGACCAGCGCGCTGAACTACGTGGCGGTGAACTGCTGAAATGAGTATTAAACTATCTCTGCTGAAATGTTTTGGAACGTTTCATTTTAAATGCAACAATCAACGTTACATCTGCAAATGAGAGCACATGTCCCCATGCTATGAGTATCGGCCCTTTGTATTTTCAGTGGTAGCACATGCCCATGCTTGGAGTGCTGGTTAGGTGAGATTTGGCCCTTCATCCATTACATTATTTTTAATATTTGTCAGGCAGTAATGACAAGATTCAGCAAAAAATCTACGAGGTTGTTTTTCTTGTGGATATAATTCACCCACCAAACTGAAGATGATATCACTGAAAAATAAATCTGGGTTGGGTTGGGGTGGTACCATCTTTAGCACAGGTCTATATATTCTTTCCTTTTGTTTTTATTTTGGGTTCCTATAATAGAGTGTAAGTACCACTTCTCTGGTCAGTTTGGTTTCATTTGAGGAATCGGTTTCTGATTGTTCAGTTGCATATGTTTTTGGCCTCACGGTGTTTTTTGGAGTTGAGAATTGTTTTCGTGTGCCATTAGTTTTTGTTGGAATTCTAATTAGATTTTTGATCTTTAAATACAATATTAAGAGCCTATCAGAATATGGAAAATGGGATTGAATGAAAGTATGTTATTAAAGGCATTTTAAATGAAGGCAACTGCAGTTTATTGATGGAAGGCAGTTTTTTGTTCAAATAAAACTTCATTTATTAAAAGTTGCAATTGGATATTTTTTTTGTGACACAACATGGAAAAAACTCAAAGTGCTCGATTTGAGATTGAGAAGTTCAATGGAAAAAACAACTTCGAGATCTAGAAAGTGAAGATGTATGATCTACTCGTGCAACAAGGCATGGCGAAAGCCTTGTTGGGAAAATCCAAACAGCCTTACACCATGACAGATGATGAATGGAATGACTTGGATGAAAGAGCATTGAGTGAAATTCAATTGTGTTTGGCAGATGATGTTTTGTTTAACATCGTGTCAGAGAAAACTGCTGCTGGTTTGTGGACAAAGCTTGAAAAGATGTACATGACAAAATCCTTAACCAATAGGATTCTTTTGAAGCGACAGTTATACAGTTTGCGCATGAAGGAAGGTACATCTATTACTGGTCATTTGAATACCTTTAATACTCTCCTGGTGCAGTTAGAAAGTATAGAAGTAAAATTTGAATCAGAAGATAACGCTGTAACTTTATTATGCTCGTTTCCCGAGTCATGGGATCATTTTTTTAATTCTATAATTCTTAGTTCATCAGAAACCCTTGAATTTGATGTTGTTGTTGGAGCTTTGTTGTCCGAAGAAACAAGGAAGACGTCAAATTCAGAAACCTCTACATCAGAGGCAATGATGGTTAGAGGTCGTTCTAAAGAAATATGCTTTAGTAAGCACAACAACTTGTGTTCAAAATCGAAAGGGAAGAAGAGTAAGGTAAAATGCTGGTTTTGTGGCAAATCGGGACATTTGAAGAAAGACTGTTGGAAGAGACAACAAACATCCAAAGAAGATTCTTCGACAGAGAAGAAAGAAGCAAACACGACAGATACAGGTTCGGCATCCATTTCAGGTATGAGTGATGAAGTGTTATCAGTTAATTTGTCTAATCATGATCAACATTGGTTTTTAGATTTTGGTGCATCAAATCACATGTGCATTCATAGAGAATGGTTTAAAACTTATAAATCAATCAATGATGGAGTAGTTTATATGGGAAATGATGTCACAAGTAACATTGTGGGAATTGGAAGCATCCAGCTTAAAATGTTTGATGGGACAAATAAAATTCTAACTGATGTAAGACATGTACCTGAACTAAGAAAAAACCTTATTTCACTAGGAGTACTAGACACTAATGGATATAAAAATTTTATTCAAGGTGGAGTAATGAAAGTTTATAAAGGAATTTTACTAGTAATGAAAGCAAAGAAGGTTGGAAATCTTTTTCAGTTAGATGGAAGAATAGAGTTAGATCATGTTTCTACAGTATCTGAAAACGACAATAATTCTATTTGTTTATGGCATCAAAGGTTGGGCCATATGAGCGAAAGAGGTTTAAATATTTTATCTGATCGTAAGTTACTTCCTAATTTAAAGTCTGTTAACTTAGATTTCTGCAAACATTGTCTATTTGGGAAACAAAGCAAGCAGAAGTTTAAAACTGGAAAACATACTAGTAAGGGAATCCTTGATTATATCCATTCTGATGTTTGGGGTCCATCTTCTACAACCTCATATGGAGGATCATCATATTTTGTATCTTTTATTGATGATTTCTCTAGAAAAGTGTGGGTCTACATGTTAAAGAAGAAGTCTGATGTATTCACAGTTTTCAAACAGTTTAGAGCATTAGTTGAAAACATCACTGGAAGAACCATTAAATGTTTAAGAACTGGCAATGGTGGTGAGTTTACTTCAAAGGAATTTGATAATTATTGCAAGGACGCTGGGATCGAAAGACATAAAACTACTGTATATACTCCTCAGCAAAATGGAGTTGCTGAACGCATGAACATGACTCTTTTAGAGAGGGCAAGAAGTATGCTTAGTAACGCCAATTTGTAGAAGGAATTGTGGATAGAAGCGGTTTCTACAGCTTGCTATTTGATAAATCGATCACCATCAACTGCAATAGGATGCAAAATTCCTCAATAGGTATGGAAAGGTCATCCTTGTGATTATTCTAAACTAAATTTTTTTGGTTGTGATGCATATGCTCTAGTTCCGAAACATCAACGTTCTAAATTAGATCCTAAATAAAAAAGATATATCTTTGTTCTATATGGTGATGGGACTAAGGGGTACAGATTGTGGGATCCTACTACTTACAAAATCATCATTAATAGAGATGTTAAATTTAATGAATCTTCACTTGAAAATGCAGATGTAGATGATAAATTGAAACAAGATAATGTATCTAAGCTTCAACACATTCAGTTTGAAACCAATTCAAATACTGATGATAGTCAAGATGAACAAGTTTCAGATGCAGATCATGAACAAGTTTCAGATACAAATCATGAACATGTTTCAGATGCAGATCATGAAGAAGTTCCTATAGATAATAATCATCAAATTGTGGAAGTACCAGAAACATCTTTAAGGAGGTCCACGAGAATCAAATGTTCCCCTAAAAGGTATGATGATTATGTTACTTCAGTTGCTTTAATCGCTAATGATGATGAACCTTTATGCTATCAGGAAGCTGTAGAAGGTTCTAAAAGTGAAAAGTGGAAAGAAGCTATGAAGGACGAGATGATGGAATTAGTCAAGAATGGCACATGGGATCTGGTAGAACTTCCTAAAGACATAAAAGCTGTGGGATGTACATGGGTTTACAAATTGAAAAGGGGTGTTGATGATACAGAGGATAGGTACAAAGCAAGGCTAGTCGCAAAAGGTTTTTCTCAGAAAGCAGGCATTGATTTTCATGAGATATTTTCACCAGTTGTAAAAATTGTTTTAATTCGAATTGCATTAGCATTAGTTGCTTTACTTGATTTAGAATTATAGCAACTAGATGTTAAAACTGCATTTTTACATGGAGATTTAGATGAGGAGATTTACATGGAACAACCGGAAGGGTTTGTTCAAAATACCAACAAGAAATTTGTCTGCAGGCTCAAGAAATCATTGTATGGTCTGAAGAAGTCGCCTCGACAATGGTACAAGAAATTTGGTTCTTTCATGATGAGTCAAAATTATATAAGAAGTGAATATGGTCATTGTGTTTACTTTAAGAAATTAAGTAATGGCATGTTCATTATCTTAGTGTTGTATGTTGATGATATACTTTTAGCAAGCAAAAGCATAATAGAGATCAACAGGTTAAAGGCTCAGATGGCTAGGACATTTGATATGAAAGATCTAGGAGCAGCAAGACTGATTTTGGGCATGGATATTTTCAGAGACAGGAACAATGGTAAGTTTTGGCTATCACAACAAAAGTATATTGAGAAATTACTTTTGAGGTTTGGTATGAACAATGTGAAGCCTGTTTCAGTCCCTTTAGCTTCCCATTTTAAGCTTTCTTCTAGTTTATGTCCTAATACAAATGAAGAAAAAGAATATATGTCTCGAATTCCATATGCCAATGTAGTAGGTTGTTTGATGTATGCTATGGTTTGTACTCGACCAGATATTTCACATGCAGTTGAGGTTGTCAGCAGGCATATGGAAAATCCAGGAAAAGAACACTGGTCAACAGTGAAATGGGTGCTTTGGTATTTGAGAGGCACAAGTGATTATTGTATCACTTATAACAGGAGTAGTGAATTTTGTTTGCGGATATGTTGATTCTGATTTTGCAGGTGATTTGGATAAGAGAAGGTCAACTTCAGGGTATGTCTTTACTCTTGCAAGTGGAGTTATTAGCTGGATGTCAAAGCTACAGAACATTGTTGCTTTATCCACTACTGAAGCAGAATACATAGCTGCTTCACATGCTTGCAAAGAAGGGATTTGGTTGAAAGGTTTGTTTGGTGAGTTTGGTAGGTTACAAGACAACATCAAGTTATTTTGTGATAGTAAAAGTGCAATTCATTTGGCTAAGAATCCGACCTATCATAGTAAATCAAAGCATATACCTATCAAGTACCATTTTGTAAGACAGGTTATCACTGAAAGGGGAGTCTCTCTTGAAAAAGTGCATACAAAGGAAAACTGTGCAGACATGTTCACGAAACCGGTTTTGTTAGAGAAGCTACGTTGGTGTCTGGCTTCTCTTGGCTTGCAGAAAAGATAAAATAATAAAGGAACAGGGTATTAGGCTAATTGTTGTCAAGGTGGAGATTGTTGAGATTTTTCTGTTAATTAAATTAGGAAAAAATCTCATGAATGTGACAACAATAGGATTTGTTGCCAAGTTAGCTCCAGTTATTCTTGAGGAGGAGTTAGTGCTTCCTATATTTGTTGTGAGAAAATTTATGATTCATTTTTCTACTCCCAGCTATAAAATGTAAGCCCGTAGAGGTTGTTTGAGCTGAGAGTTTGTGAGGAATTATATGTTGTAATCTCCTGTTGAATAATAATATTGTCGATGCCTCTGTTTGGTGGACATAGCCCAGATTGGTTGGGTGAACCACATTAAACATGTTGTCTCATGTTGTCTGTTGTGTGTATAATTAGCTTTGTTTTTGCTGTGCATATTCTACAATATGTGTCATTGGACGGATTCGATATTCAAATTTCCCACCACTTTTCCTTGATGTTTTCCTTAATTTAGTTTCATGTCATTTTTCAAAAAACTATGATAAAATCTAGTGGGTCACACAGAATACAACCTTTAAAATGATTGACAAGAGGTCTGAAGTATACAACTGGCTTAGCTCAGTAACAGAAAGGTAGCAATATTCAATCAAAGTCTTGAGTAAATTATCATAGATGGTACTAAATTCTTTTTTGTGTAAAGGTTCAACTTTTAATTACTTCAAAAAAATAGTGCATAGGAAATGGCTTCATGCTACCAGTCTGCCCAAGGGGAAACCAAACCAATATCACAAGTTCAAGATATTAAAATTACATTGTCTTGTTTTGACCATTGCATATGATAAAACAAATGCACTAGAGAAACTAGGGAAATTATGAGACATGTATTAGGCATGCATGCCTATCATTTATGAGAAAAATTTACAAAATTGGAGAATACTCTTGTCATCTTAAAGAGCCATTCGTGTAGGCTATGGTAAGGAAAAAACTATTAACATAGAGTTGAGATGGACTTGGCCAATTATGCAGAAGACCACTAAATACCTGTTACTAGTGGAAAGCACATTGCGTGTTTATACTTGGCCAACCCCTCTGCATGCCAGGATACTAGCATATACTTAAGTGTGCGGAGAATCCATTGTAAGTTAACCAAGAAGCATTACTGAAAAGATAAAATCTTGTTTCACACGACCGATACCAAGCCCCTGTCATGTCGGTACCATGCACAAAAAGTCTAAAATGAAAACAAGCCATTATCATACCCAGGAGGACCACCTGAGAGCTTGAGTAGAAGAAACTGTGCAATTGTTATATGTCGAGCCTCCCAATTTGATGCATAAAACTTTGTAACAAGACCTGATGTGGCTATAAGGTGGAGGGATTTTAGGGGAGCCTCAACAACATAACTAAACAAAAAGGCCTGTGAGATAGGTGAAACCACACAATCATATGAGTATGCTCTTTCAATCCCTAGAAAAACCAAGAAAATTCTACTAGGATGAGAGTTCTTTGTGCCGAATGAAAAGCCACTATAATTCACGATGTCAGTGAGAGACAAAAAATACCCACTTTGGGTCCAACCAGGGAATGCATAAATATTAAAAATAATGTCGGCATGGCTACAAGTGAGTCACATATCAGAGCTCAAAGAAAAGTTTGTGAGATGATGGCCATCTTGTTGAGACATATCTAGGAGCATATATTACACTTCCAATTAATGTTATACCCAAGCTTACAGCCGCAGAGACCTTCCCTACTACGATGTATTTTCATAATGATTTTTTTCATTGTGGGTTACTCGCACTCAGTGATGGTAATGGTTCGCAGCATATAAAAATTTAACAACCTATGCTAAAAATCACACGGTTTCGCGTGGCTAGCGAGGTGGCTTGTGGATCAAAGGTTGTTCACAATTTTCATGACATAAGAATTGGATCAACATCCGCAGTGGGGATAGCTAGTACTAAATTCAAATAAAACTCACCAATTATTAGATACAAGTAACACATACAAGTAACACATACAAGTAACACTGAGAGGAGCATGGGTGAATCAATATTATAGAAATATTATCAAATTTTTTCCAATAAAACTTATTTAGAAATTCACTTAAAGAAGATATAAAAAGATTATTCACATCTACAAGAAAAACAAAATTAATCATCACATGTAGAAACTTGGATTTGAGGTGGAAAAACCCCCCTCCAAGGCAAAAAAGCACCGAACTATTTGTTGCTTCTTCTTATTAACTACCACTCTAAAATATTCTCATTTACATTATGTCATCTAGGCTCCACTAGAAATGGAGCATCCACTCATTGTCTGAAATGAGAAATGTTGGCCATAACCAACTTGGAGCATCGACTCCTACAATAGACAATCAACACGCACTTAGCTTGAAGCCCAACTCCAATAAAAAATAATTCTGAAATCAAGACAATAAGATTCAAAATTGAAAACAATGCTACATAATACATGGATAATAATAAATAAGAACACTCCATCAGTCATAACTCCACACTCCAAATGAGAAGAAATCTCCCCCACACACTTCCTTTAAACTGATCTTCAATATTTTCACACAACTCTAAAACACTGATAATGATTAATTCATGAAGCACTTTGCAATACTGAAGCTTTGAACTATCTATTGTGAGTATTGATTTGTGCACATTCTCTCCATGCACACTCACTTACTCACAGTACTATATAACCAGCCAAATGAGAAATGTTTCTTCTCATATTTGTAATTTATGGAGATGGTTAAGTTAATAAATTCTTCAGATGGTGGAGCTTGGCCAAAATATTTTTCACATGCTTCATATATGGTTGAGCTAGGCTTATTGAGATAATCAAACCACTTACTCCATGAATCATTTCATGTTTTCAACTTTGATCACCTTATAGAGGAACCACGACAGATTTATACCTTTTACTAGAAAATTACGACCATGCACATTGCTAAATACAAAATAAGATCAAATGTGTGCATGAAATACAAAGAAAATTTGGAGTTTTATTTTAATTGCATGGACAAATCTGTGAAACTTTGGTTGCAACAACATGCAGAGAACTATCATAGAATGATTGGAGCCTTTCAACTACAAATATAAGCCATCATCCATGTAATTGGGATAGATCATGATGTAACAAAAAATTATTTTTCTCAAACTTGCAACAGAGCTTCAAGGGGTTGATATTACCTATAAAAAATCCTTCCAAGCCCATCTTGATATCATGAAACCATCTACATGACTCAACAAGACCCAACATGCAACATCAACTTGACCTCTAGCAATGTCGTAGCTCAAATTTAAATGAGGCCTTATTACATCATGACACCTCTTCTACAGAGATTTTGAGACTATGACAACATTTTTCACCATCATGACAACCTCATCAAGTATACAACAGACTCAATATGATTCATAGTGACTCATGAGTACGTGACTTACAACAAGTGACTTCAATGAAAACATAAACATTCCAACAAAGTCCCCCTTTGCCAATGATGTCAACCTATGGCTTGTGAAGATAATTATTACATTTACATATAGAAATTTTAAGCTGAGCACATAAACCACTCACACACTCTCTCCCTTTGACATTAATGGCAAGGGGTTCTACATAGAAAAATAAAAATATATAAAACAATATGATACATAACCAATGATGAAGTACTCCACTTGAACGACTGTAAAAAATACTCCCCCTAAGTTGTTGAACACTTTCCCTCTAAATATATTTCAAACCACACCATATTGAAGAGGAAATATACATGAATAAGCAATCCATCTTATAATGAGAAAGAAGAAGTAATAAAAACAATTCATAATGCTTTGAAAGGTATGAAAACAAACAACCATCATCCATTCTCCAAATTTAACAGTTGAAAGTGCTCCTGGTGGCATCCATATGACAACAACTAACTCCATGAAAAACTCTTCAATTCCTTCGAAAAGGCACAACACCCATATGCTCTCTAAGATACTCAAATTTCTCCCTTGGAAGTGACTTAGTGAATATGTATGCAATTTGTTCATCTGAAGCAACATTCTCCAACCTCATAACTTTGTTGACCACTTTTTCTCCTAGAAAATGATTTTTTATTGGTACGTACTTAGTCATGGAATTAAGAACTATATTTTTAGAGATACCTATTTCACTTGTGTTTTCATGGATGATAGGAAGAGGCTCTTCATACTCAATATGCATGTGTTTAAGATTTTGGTTCATCCATAATATGTGTGTATAACAAGAGGTTTGTGCTATATATTCACCTTCAAGCGTGGAAAAAGAGATAGAACTTTGTTTCTTGCTTCCTCAAGAGACCAAACAATCTCCCAAAAAGTGAGTTGCTCCTGAAGTACTTTTCATGTCATCAATACTACCAACCCAATGAAAATCAGTACAAGTAATCAAATTGAAATGTTTACCTTTGGGATACAATAATAGATATAATATTCAAGAGTGCCTTGAAGTTACCTGGAGATCCTTTTCACAACATTTAGATGAATATCCTTTTTGCATAATATCAGGCCGAGGAGAAGTTAGATACAATAATTTGTTAATCATGGAACGATACGTGGATTGATTTACCCCTAGTGATTCATCATATTTACTCAATTTACAACCAGTTACCATAGGAGTCTACATTGGTTTGCAATCTTCCATGCCAAATTTATTTTATTTCTTTCTAAGATACTTTGGTTGAGAAATGAAAATGCCTTTATCATCTTGAATAACTTGCAAACCAAGGAAGAAATTTAGCTCACCCAAAATTTACATCTCAAATTCCTTTTTCATTTATTGTGAAAATTTGAGGCTTGTCTTCTCCAAATCACTCCAAAAAATAATATCATCTACATACACAACAATTATTGGAAAATTATCACCTTCAAATTTAAAATATAAATTGGTGTTTGTGGATCCCTTTTTGAAGCCTTGTTGTTGTAAATGTTTGTCTAGCTTTGCATACCATGCCCTTGGAGCTTTTTTCAAGCTCCCATGACAATATTCTCATTGGAATATATCAGGCAGATGATATATATGGATGACTTATATTTTGTTGCAACAAAGAAGAAGTCCCAGTTCAATATCAAAGCACAGGTGGGTCCATTTATTTGTAACACCAGGGTAGTAGGAAAAGAGGAAGATTCACTCCTTAAAAAAATAAAAATTAAATTGAGTTTTACTTGATCATATGACCCTTTTGGAATCATCTCCAAGCTAAGAATGGAAAAAAAAACTACTCCCTACACTCACACTCCAAGACTAGAGATAGAAAAGTTCATGAATCAAAGTCAATGGGAGGAGAACACACTATAGGAGGAAGAATAAAAGGTAATATCTACAACAAAGTCACATAATCTAGTACCTCAAGAGAAAAAAGACAAGAGACTAAGGGAGGAGGCTTCCCCTTGAGTGACAAAGATTGGAGTCAAAGAATTCATGATTTACAAAAAGAAGAACAAGACTAGTTCTCATCCATTTTTTTAGCATGAAGATGAGGGGAAGGCCACCATAGTCCTGAAAAGCCATCATACTTCTATCAGAGGAAAAGATATCTTCACAAGATCTCCAACCTCCTCAAATTCCCAAGATCCTCCAGATACGACTCAAACATCAGAATTGGTTCAAGACTAGGATGAACCAAATATTTTTTGCGAAGTATAGAGAAATTAAGAAGAAGAATGAGCAACTAAAGGCCTCCACATACACTAAATTATGGAAATAGACAACCTCTTCAAAGCACATGCTTCTTTTGGCCTTTGACAAAGAGAAGGGGAAAATGTAAATTAAATTTATTCAAGCACAAATTCCTTTACTGAAGACTCTAGTTGATTACAAGAAGTTTATTTTCTCCTTTGATGCTGAGCAAATTCACCCCATCGACCAAATTGACCTACACAAAAAAAGTAGAGAAATGGTGTACTCTACCTTGACTAACACTACCATGACAACTTCCAAGTTGTAGGCCTCACTCAACAACATACAATCACAACTAAAACTTGAAAAAATTTCATCTTTGACTAAGGACCCCAAGATTAAATCATTGGAGGACCTGGTGATTAAACTGGGGCATGACCCCAAAGATGTAAAAGAAGAAGAGGGTATTGTAAGGAGGAAAAATGCAGACATAACAACATTGAGGAAATAACTCAACCTTCCCTCCATTGAGGATCCCCAAGCTAAGGAAGTTAGGGAGATTGAGAAAGAAAAAAAGAACATGTTCAAGAAAATAATTGAAAAAAGCAGCAAGATTAAGGACATGGAAGTGGAGGTGGAAAAACTACTGAAGGAAAAGGAGAAGTCATCATAACTAGTTATAGTGCCTCTAACAATAGTCCGTATTTCAGTTTCAACAATAGCATGAGCATCTACATCAACCACAACACCAACTTAGGGTACAAATTCTCCAAATGGATTAGTTAAGGGCAAGAAATTGAAAAATTAAGGACTTAGCTTAAAACTCTAGATGATCATAAACTACAGATAGACAATTCTTATGTAGCAAAGTTGCAGAAAACTCACAGACTCACTTTAAAGATTGAACAATTATAAAGTGATTCAGCCATGGCCTGGACTTTGGAACAAGAAAAGGAGACCATATGGATATATATTAATGAGGCCATGAACGAAATATGGCCCTCAATTCAAATTATATTTGAACACTAAGAGTTAATAATGAAATCCAAAGAAGCAGTTGTAGAGATAAAGGAAAATTTGGGAGAAAAACATGGAGAAGCTACAATACTGATAAGGATCCTAAATTCATAAACCAAGGAGGAGTTATAAGAATTAGAAGTAGAATATAGAATAGAAATAATTTTAGAGGTGAGAACTGTCCTAACTAAGAGGAACCCGATGCTATAATTAGAGAATAAATGCCACAACATCGGGTCTAGTGCCCATAAATTTCATAGAAAGTTTAATGCCCTTAATCTAAAAGGACAACTAGGAATCATAGTAAATGGATACCATCTAATCAATTTAAAGGACTACTACCATAAGTTGTACACTATTGCCAGAGATAAATCAAAGTTTGCAGGTATTAAAGGAAGTATCACAGGGAAGGATTTTCTGGAAGCTATAAAGTTCAACCTATTCATCAAGCACAAGATCAAGCACCTCTCTCTCGTCAAGCCTACTTTTCAAAAGTATACTGAGGTAGATGAGACTTACAGGAAGTTAATAAAGTTTATCCCAAGAGAAGTGCATTGGGATAAGTTATGTGAACTCATGGAGTAAAAAAATTTCACCTCCAATAGCAAGACAGTGGGGCAACACTTCTTTAGACCCAGTCATCAATAGCCATCCTCAAGAATAGTGCCAACAACTTTAAGAGTTTCATATTTCCTATATTTTTGTTATATTTAATTTGTAAAAAATTAGTTTAGGATATTTTTTAGTAAATCTTGATATTTTATGTCAAGATATTTAGATAGAATTTGTATATATACTTCAAAATTCGAAGTATTGATGTTAGGACCTGTACTAAGAAAGACTACCATTAATTTGTTTATTGAGTTCAAGTGACATTTTTCATTAACAAAACGTAAGTTGTTGCAGGATTCCTGCGTCATATTTATGTGGTGAAGTTCTTCTTATTGTAATTTGTTTTTTCTCTATTTTTCATATGTCTTTTTGTTTTGTATTGTTTTTAAGAAAAATAAGTTTAGAATTTGTTTCAATACACTCTGTGTTGGATTCAAGAAATATCAATGTTTTCTACTCAACTTTAAATATAGAATTTAGGTAATGATGCTCTATATTTTAAGTGAATCTTAATCTATTCTTCCCTCTCCATTTCACAAACTACAAGGATGTAGTAGTATGCCTACCTTGTCCTGCTACACTTAAGCTTGATCTTTCTACAAATTGATCACTCTAAGCCCCTTCGACCCCATTTCCCAATGGATTTCCTTGTTGTTCCAACCAAACCATTTAAAAAAAAAACCAAACCCTGAACTTTGACATCTAGCCTAAAATCCTACAAAGCAAACAAAGCTAAATCTGGTAGAGAGATCCCTCTCTGAGTTTAGAAGGACTAGATTCTAGACTTAAAAGTGGTTTTGTGGTTACCTCTACAATTTACTTTACAACATTAAGAAATTACAGAGTGCTAACAATGGCAACCAGAGTGATATAGGGATTGTCAAAGGAGAGTGCACACTGACTATTGACCCAGGTTAATTATTGCACACATATTGTCTTAATGGATTGTGATATGCCTTTTCAAGGTTGTGTAAAGGAAGTGTGCTTATGCATTCATTAAGGACTAATAATGTGTAAGCAAGTGACTTCAAAAGTTAGAAACTACGAAGAATACTCAAACACTTAGCATAACATCAACCAACCATGAAGTGACCATGGGATGAAAAATCGTAAGATATTCAATAGGATCCAAAATTTGGGTGTAGGAAACATTTTGGACGGTGTTGATTGCAATGTCAACACTTCTACAAGATCACTCTGCCACAAAAATCAACTCAGTACATCTCTAATATATCTCTGCCACAAATTCAAGCAACAGTATTGGTGAAGGTTTAGCAAGGTTGACCAATAATCCCAACTTTCTCTAACATGGATGATCTTAAATGGTTAGTCATATTGGAAATTCCCTCAACCCAACTATGGGAAATAAATATCCTTATACCAATTTAACAACATCAGGTGGCAAGATTTCTTTTGAATAAAACCACCAAATTCAAGAAATTTGATATAACATGCACACAACCTAGTCAAGTCATAGCCCCAACTTGAGCCATCTAACCATTGTGTATATATATATATATATATATATTTATATATATATATTACTATATATATATGTATGATATATTTGTTAGGTGTGTGTGTATTTATACCTACACACACAAAAACACCCAACACAACACATATATAATATATCTAATATATACACATACCCACAACACACCAACACATATTCTATCTATATATTCTATTCTATCTATCATCTATACTAATATATATATATATATATATATATAGGTGGAAAGAGATATTTTTACCTTATTTTAGAGTAACACCCAATATTAGCTTGCAACCTCTTTCCTTATTAGCCAAGCTCCTTTCCTATGTGGAATCCATTTTGTGCCTGTGGGAATGGCTGTAAACTTGGACCTTGGAATTTTCATTTGGTGGTCAAATCCTTAGCACCACACTTACTATGAAGTCTCACATCACCATACCCATGACCGAGAATTTCTCCCCCAACAATTTAGTAACGGGTTATCCTAGTGATTATGCACCAAGTCACCCCTTTCTGTTTCCATGGAAATATATCTCCACTGGGAATATTTTTTCTTAAGTGTCACTACTCCAAAATTTTCTCCCAATGATAACTTTCAGTTGTGGTGATTTGACTTCTCCTTCTACTTTGACCTCTTGAATGGGAAAAGTTGACAATATTTAATGACAATCCCTGTGTTAGCATTAACTATCATCCATGAACCCAACCTTTATAAAGTGTAGCTACCTCATATTTAATATCAAAAGACCCATAAGACCATGTTCACAACCATTATTTGAGCCCCTAGTGATTTGGTATCGAGTCACCTCGACATTTATGTACCTAGTTACTCATTGAAATATATGGGGTGAATCTAGTCTGCTACAAGAATCTTTGTGAAGTACATCAAATATATCACTTTAATTTCCATCATATGATAAATGCTTCACAAATTGAAACTAAGTCCTAACATTTATATTTTGTTCCAAGGAAATGGATTGTGCTCAGAAGATTCAACATGGAAATTATAGAAAATTTGAATGCACACTCAAATTAACACCAACATATCGGACTCATGCTCCCCCTTTGATCCTTCACCATCTCTTAACCTCTATTTTTCCACTACACCTTGATCCTATATGATCATTTGAACCATTGATCACACAGTTTGATCAACAACCAATGCCTTTATCTTTGCATTCCAACACTTCTCCTTTGATTTCTCTCCCTCTTGAGCTTTAATTATGTATAATTATACATCATAGTCATGTTCAATATGAATTACAAAGGACACATAAATAGATGCTTTCACAAACAGTTCATTTAACACTTGAAGCGAATTCAACTTCCATTAATTCACACATTTTGTACAAAATAACAGAGGGCCATCTCCTGGCATGATTCACATTGTATCATCCTATTTTGCCTCATGGACATACTTGGCCTCACTCCTCTAATATCTTAATGCCTCTCGGTTACTCTCATTCACACATATATTTCATGCTATTATGATTACAATTATACAAATGATTATGATATATAATCAATTCAGATCGAAAAAATCCTCAATAACCCTTATCTCTAGGATCCTCTAGATCCATGTATCGCTCAAGAGAACTAACTACTCCCAAAACCCCTCTAACTCATTCAAATATTCCCGAGATCTCTTCTAAGAAGTAGATAATCACAATATTGTCAATCAAAATCATATTTACATAATATTTCGATGTTTCCTTAGAAACATAAGAAATCCAAATAATTAAACAACTATATTCAATTAGGCTACCAACTCCCTTGGTAAATGAAAGATCCCGATAGGCCTAGTCAAATGTAATTTGACTTGGATGTAAAATTCCCCTGCATCATCCTCACAAGGAACAAAAGATTCATGATCTATTGATCATGAGTTTTTCTGTTGATGTCCTCCTAGAAACCAATCTTTAGTTTGTAGTTTCATGTCTAGTCTACTACTTTGATGTTGTTCTACTACTTCTAATTCTCTAGGTTTCCATACCTTATGTTGTTTTTTCCCATTTACTTTATTGATGCAAAGTTATTGAGTTAGTGGTATTTCCTTGTTGGTTTTCCTCATTTGTATGGTGCATATTTTCCTAGATGTCCTATTAATAAGCATTCACAATCCATTAATTGCATCATTAAGATCTGTCTTTGGTTGAACTTCATTATCATTATTCATAAGCTACTACAAATCCTCCTCTATTATAAGAGTTATAAGACACTTATTGAAACTAGTTTACATATCCCCTTATAAACCTATTGATCATACTTTACAATCTTATCCTTATTGTTTGTGAAGACAATTTCTTCTTCCATTTCTAATTTTTCATGCTATATGTAGTCTTCAACTTATTACCTTTTTCTCTAATAAATTCAACTCTTCATACAATTCAACAAAATAGTTTTTAATTGTACTTGTATCATCTATACGATATCCATCACTTGGAATTTCTACTAGCCATTCCTCGAAAAAATCCATCTCATTATTTGTGTGATCTAGGTGTATATTTTTGGCCACCCACCTATTCCACTTGGACCCCCACCATTGTTTCTATCAATTTTTTAGTTTCCTTAATTGTAGCACAATTTATTCTTTTTGGCAAAATTTCAGGTCCTCAACTTACAGAGTGGTTTTCAGGCCCTAAACGACATTTTTTGGAAAATCATGAGTGAAAAGTATAGGCCATCACGTTAGTATTCACTATCAGTAGTTGTAGTCCTCGGATAGATCTTTCTAATGAGGTAGCGTGTGTGTCAAACGGAGATCATATGCCAAAGTTATGACACCAGGAAGTTGATGTACCAATTTACCCTAATGGGGCCCATAGTTTGGTGTTTCATCTCCTAGGGTTAGGTTTTTGGATGTTTGGGGTTTTCCATTATTTCTCAATGATAAATAGGCCTTCAATCCTCATTGGAACACAATTCAGAGGCATGTAGTTTCCACATCTCTTCTAAGAGATAAGCTACCATCACCCGTGCTAGTCTTATTTCCATTCTGTTTGTGAGCATATTTCAGTATCTGATATTAATGAAATGAGGTGTTATTTTTGTTGCATCTCTATATTTATGGTTATATCTATAATTTGTAGTGTTCTTATTTAAATTCATTTCAGTGGTATCAAAGCGGTCTGCTCTTTCTCGATCCTTCTTTGCATGTCCCCAAGGAGGTCGGGGTATAAGGTGTTAGGGCTTGATCTAGTTGAAACTTTGCAAGATCATCCTCGCAAACCCCGATGGGTGCCCATGGGGGAAGAAAAGAAATATGAGGGAGCGATAGATCCTATCAAAATATTCCTCAAGGAGGCCCTCAAGAAACAAAGGAATGTGATGATGGATAACTTTGCCTAGAGTCTTCATTGGTTTCCCACCAGTGGTGAATCCACATCCAACAGCCACCCCGAAGGCACCACTCGTTTTAAGGTACAAGTAAACTTTGACATTTCCATATTTCAGAGACAAATAGATGCATACACTGTATATAAATGGTTAAACATGCTAGAAGGATATTTTTTTGTTCATGATTTTTCCAGCAGGGAAAATATTACTTTTTCTCTTGTCAAAGTTGCCCCCCACATCAAGGATTGGTGGGAAACATACTGTGAGTAGAAGGATGAAAGTATGCCCTCACTATTTTTAGTTGCACCCACTGGGAATTCATTCTAGGACACCATCAAGGAGAAGTACTACCTTGTCGGGATCTATGAGGATAAATGCATAAAGTGGACCATGCTACGGTAGGGAAGGGACCAAGACGTGCTAGAGTTTACCAATGTTTTTCATACCCTTCGCACAAAGTTGGGTATCAAGGATTCTGAGAAACACTTGGTACTCAAGTACCATGGGTGCTTACACAGGCACATCCAAGATGATATGGAGTTCCTAGACATCTCCTCGCTCGACATAGCATATCGATACACTGTCAAAATCGAGCAGAAGATTAAACAGAAAAAGTGAGACTTTGGATCTGCGAATTCGAAGTAAGGGAAATGTGTCCCCAAATTTCAAAACAAAGAACAAAGCCATGGTGGGGTGGCCTAGGAAAACTCACTAAAGCCATAAGCAAAGAAAACATAGTGAAGCTGAAGAAGGACACAAGAAAGTGGTGTGAGTTCCATAAGAGCTCCACTCACAACACAAGTGAGTGTGGGGCCAAGCAGTCACTGGTGGCTGAGCTAAAGGTTTCAGAATCAGATGCATGTTCCGACTCTGAGTCAGAACCTGATAAGGGGTATGAAAAAGGGAAGCAGATCATTGATGCGAACCCTAGCGCCACTGTTGCCACCGCAAAGATCCAGAAAAATGAACCCGAAGATCCAGAGGAGGAGGAGCGTCTCTTCCACTCCCAGATGTGGGTAAAAGGCTCCCCGATACAGTTCATTGTTGATAGCGGGAGTCAAAAGAACCTCATCTCGGCCGAGGTCGTGAAGCGGTTGCGCTTACCGACCACAGCACATCCACAACCATACACCATTGGGTGGCTTCACCAAGGACGAGATCTTCGCGTGAGCCAGCAGTGTCGCCTTCCGTACAACATCAAGCCCTTCACGGATGAGGTATTGTGTGACATTGCTCCCCTGGAAGTTTGTGATGTATTACTAGGACAACCATATTTGTGGAAGCGACATGATGTGTATGAATCAAGGCCTCGTGCTGTTATTATTACATTGGGAAATAAGTTGTCCAGGATACCAGAGGTAGCACCACCTGCCGCCATCTCTTTGATTACTGCAAAACATTTTAGTAAGATCATTTCCAAAACCAGGAAATTTGTTTTCCTGACGATACGCCCTCAGAAGAAGAAGAAGACAGTGGCCGCGGCCTCCAAACGGGGTCCCTCTCCACGGCAGCTACAGATGGACAAGATTGTGGAGGAGTACGAAGACATCTTCACCTCCCCGGCAGGGGTTCCTCTGCACTGTCAAGTCAAGCACTCCATCGATCTGACCCCCGGTGCGCCGCTACCCAATGGACCAATTTATCGGCGATCCGTTTGGAGAACAATGAAATCAAGAGGAAGATTCAGGAGCTCCTGCAGAAAGGTCACATCCGTCCGAGTTCTTCGCCCTGTGGGAGCCCGATAGTGTTGGTACAGAAGAAGGATGGGACGTGGAGACTCTGTATTGACTATCGGACGCTGAACAAGATCACTGTCCATAATAGGTACCCGATCCCGCGGATTGATGACGACCTAGACCAACTAAAGGGGGCGAAATATTTCGGCAAGATCGATCTGAAGTCAGGATATCACCAGGTACAAATCGAACCCTCAGATGTGTGGAAGATTGCCTTCAAATCCAAGGAGGGCCTCTTCGAATGGTTGGTCATGCCTTTCGGATTGACGAATGCTCCTACAACCTTTATGACGCTAATGGATGACATCTTGCGGCCATTCACCAACTCCTTTGTAGTAGTATACTTGGATGACATTCTGATCTTTAGCCAGAGTTGGGAAGAGCACCTTCACCACATCCGACAGGTTCTCCAAAACACTGCGGCAACACAAGCTATGTGCCAATTTTGAGAAATGCACTTTTGGCATGACCGAGGTTCAGTATCTGGGATACATCATTGATGAACAGGGGGTGGCTGTGGATCCAGCCAAGATCCAGTCATTCGAGATTGGCCATCTCCAACACTCTGACGAGTCCGCAAGCTTTCTAGGTC